>DF358614.1:24792-41711 GCA_000787875.1 Solanum virginianum
GTGAACCCCATACAAGTAGTGATGCCAAATTTTCAAAGCAAATACCACAACCGTTAATTCAAGATCATGGACGGGATAATACTTCTCATGCACCTTAAGTTGTCTAAAGGCATATGCTATCATCTTACCACTTTGCTTCAAAACACACCCCAAACCAATTCGTAAGGCATCACAATATACAACAAACCCTTCCAACCCTTCCGGTAGAGACAAGATCGAATAAGTCAAGGTAGGGTTTGAAGACCCTATTCATAATATCTATAAATATAATCGACGTTTTAGTTAACCCAAAGGACATAACCACAAACTCAAAGTGTCCATACCTAGTCAGAAAAGTCGTCTTAGGAATGTCACACTCTCTCACTTTCACTTGGTGATACCCGAACCGAAGATCAATCTTAGAAAAGTGACTAGTCCCTTGAAGTTGATCGAAAAGGTCATCAATCCTTAGTAGAGGGTACTTGTTCTTTATAGTGACTATATTAAGTTGTCAGTAATCAATGCATATTCTAAGAGATCCATACTTTTTCTTCACAAACAACACTGGTGCGCCCCAAGGTGACTTATTTGGCCTTATAAAATCATTTTCCAACAAATCCCTCAAGTGTTCTTTCACCTCCCTCAACTCCGCCACAGTTATACAGTAAGGGGGAATAGAAATAGGTTGAGTATCGAGAAGGAGGTCTATACCAAAATTTATTTCCCTTTCGGGAGGAACATCGAGAAGCTCATCAGGAAAGACATCAAGAAACTCATTAACCACCAGAACTGACTCTATAGGAAGGGCTTTGGACTCAACATCCCTAACTCTCACAAGATGATAGAGAAACCCTTAGAAATTAAATTTTAGTCTTTAAGATAAGAAATTAATCTACCCTTGACCACCACATCATAACTTTCCCACTCAAGGACAGGCTCATTATGGAAATGGAATTTCACTCTATGGGTTCTACAATTAATAGAAGCATAATATGCATGCAACCAATCCATCCCAAGAATGACATCAAAATCTACCATATCTAATTCAACAAAATTACAAGGCAAGATTTTATGCAAAATGTACACAGGACAATTTCTATAGATAATTTTAGCAATAATAGACTCACCAATGGGGGTAGACACTTCATAAGGCTCCCACAATAATTCGGGACTAACATAAAGCTTTTTTGCAACAAAAGGAGTAATAAGAAAAAGAGTGGCACCTGGGTCTATCAATGCATACACATCAACATCAAAATCAAAAAACTTTAACATACTGGTGATGACATCGGGCACCTCATCTACCCATAGTCTCCCTTGAAGAGCATAGAATCTATTTTGCCTTAGAGCACCCCCTTGTTGGCCTCCTCTTCCCTTTTGACCTGCATTTGCACCTTGGCCTTGTAGACGACCATCTCTACCCTTATTTTGATTATGAGGACAATCAATCACCTTATGACCCACTTTAGTATAAGCATAGAAAGCATTAGTGTTCTTCAAATATGGGCCATTATGGCTTCTACCACATCTTTGGCACATAGGGTTAGGTACCACACCACCACCTTGGACCCTTGGGTTGTTACTAGCAAACCTTCTATTAGGAGCATTGGAAGACCCTTGGGCTTGGAACCTGTGGCCTTGAGGAAGCCAACCATCCTTGAGATTTATTTTGGAATTCACCTTGAAAATAGGCCCTCTTGGCCTCACTACTTCTTCCCTTCCTAAGCTTTTCCCCTTCTAGTTGTTCGGCATATATCATAAGGCGAGAAAAATCCATATCACCTATTAGCATGGTGGTACGACACTCCTTATCAACCAAGTCAGACACACTCGACACAAATTTGTTCATCTTTGACCTTGGCTCAACAACCAATTATGGAGCATACTTTGAGAGTTGGTTGAATTTGAGGGCATACTCCCTCACACTCATAGACCTTTGCTTTAGATTTATAAATTCCATCATCTTCGCTTCCCTTAGCTCAATAGGAAAGAATTGGTTGAGAAATGCCGCTTTGAACTCTTCCCAAAGGATAACATTATCATTCCCCTTCTTCATCTTCCATTGAGTGAACCACATTTGAGCTAACCCTCTGAGTTGGTAAGCCGCCAACTACGCTTTTTCCTCCAAATTAACCCCCATAATGGACAATACCTTATACACCTCATAAATGAATTCTTGGGGATCCTCATCCACCTTGGACCCATAAAACTCCATTGGATTCATCCTAGTAAAATCTCTTACCCTTGAGGCCGGAGTAGGAGCATAAGGATCTTGGGCCCCTTAGTTGATTTGGTTGGTCATAGCATGAGCCAACATAGTGATAGCATCTCGTAACTCATCACTGGCCACTCCCCCATCTTGAGGAGCTTGAGGAATGGAAGGGGCTAGTTACCCTTGGGTGAACAGGCTCTCCTTAGTTTTTCTCTTGGAATAGGCATGATCTAGAATATCAAAGAACATTTATTAGAGGGAAAGCTTTACCTTAATTTCTATAGAACGACATAAATCATGAAGAAGGGAAACATTTCCTAAAATGCCTCGTAGCCTCTCACTCATAGTTGTGGTGCATTTCACAACCATGAATAAGACTCTAATCATGCGGTGTGTTGGATTCCAAGGACTATTAATAATCTAGTGCTCTAATACCAAGTTTGTCATGACCCAAGCCTAGGGCCTAGACATGACACGACGAATGAGAATCCGAAGGGACCCCAAACAAAGCTCTTAGCATATCATACATATATCCTTGGTCGTGGAAGCACAATAAATAACAACAAGAGATATAAGTAAGGGAATCGGGACTAAATCTTGATATTTATATAGCATAAAGGAGTCAAAGCTTAAAGCATAAGTACATTAATTATTCCAACAATACCTTTAAACATAGATTAAAGTGAGGGCCAATACACTTTCTGAGCTTACCCTCATAGTATCAAGTGTTCAACATAAGGAAATAACAAAAAGGCAAAAGTAACATAGATAGCATCCTCGGACTTGAGGACTCACCAAAGCATATCTCCAAAGCATCAAGCTAGCCGCATGGAGGATGATCGAGAGGTGCTCCAGTTCTATATGGTAACATCATGTAGGTATAGAGTATGCATTAGTACGTTTAAATATACTAAGAATATAGAATGCAATGCAACAAGACAAAGCCAACATATTAAAAATGGATAATCATAAGTAATGGATAAGTATAAATATGCATGATCAATGCTTGAGGTAAAACATGCTTGTAAATCATATAACTTGCAAATATAGATCATATGTGTGGGTAGAGACCATAATCATAGATCAAGTAACTATTACTTGGAATCCGTGGCATGTCACCCCCGCAGTGAGATGGTCAAGGTATCTATCCCTCAACATGGTAGTGCGGGCATGTCACCCCCCGACAAGGTGGTCGAGATTTCTACCCCTTAACATGGTAGTATGGGTATATCACCTTCGACAAGGTGGTCAAGGTATCTACCCCTCAACGTGATAGTATGAGCATGTCACACCCCGACAAGGTGTAGTCAACTCGCAATATTATAGATACTTTTTATGAATTCAACACATATATATAATCCCTTAATCATCATAAAGTTACTAGACTTGTAAATCATGCAATAGATCATCAATAACTCAAGAATCCTTGTTAAGTCATTTTATCAAACATTTGGCGGATGTATAATGCTAGTTCAAAATCATGTAATTCAAGAGTAAAATAACATGGAAAATCTCAATGTAAATCAACCCACCAACACATAGTGAAATCCTCATGTAAGATACCTTGAAATCCCTTATCAAATCTCATAATAGATCATAGTTTCATAGCTCAAAACGTGCATAGTCAATCAACATTTCATAAAACTCCAACATAGTTTATAATCAAAATTCATAATAAGAGATATGCATAGATAATCCAACTTGAAAACATGCAATTTTCATAAAAAAAAAGGTTGGGTTCCATGGGTGAAAGGACCCGATGGTTGAAACCCACATACCTCAAACTTGGATTTTCTTGATGTAGTCTTGAAGGAGATTTGAAGCTTGAATAGAGTTTTTGTGATCCAAAATTAAGCTTGGGACACTTGAATTTGGATGAAATATTTGGTTAAGTGTTAGAGAGGATTTTGAGAGGGTCTTGAGTCATATAGAGTTGAAAAATGACTAAGTATAGATATTTTTATGCATAAGTAGGCATGGGACTATGCCCCCAAAGCTTATGGGCCAAAACAAAATTGTAAGGAAAAAAATAACACTGATCTGCGCCCCTGGCGCATCACGATCAGGGCGCGGATCGCCACTGAAAATTATATTTTTTGAAAAATTATTTTTTGCTATGGTTCCTCTAAAATCGGGGTTATACCTATTCTCCAATCAATTTTGGTCCATGATCACGAATAAGATGTCAGATTTTAATATCATGCATGAATTTTAAGATATATGGAAATTACGATTATGGACTTTTTCGAGGCACATTGTTTTGGCATTTTGGGGTGTTTCAATATTTTTTCATATGAATTATGCATTTGAGTGAGATCAAGATGCACCCCAAACTCTCTTATCCAAAACTTTCTTTTGATGTTATCCATGAGAGGAAAAATTTATGTAAACGATAAGAAAAAAAACTTTCTTTTGAAGGAGTGTGATTTGAGATCTTGTAAACGATAAGAAAAATTGAGTCATCCTAAAGTCATGAGGGAGAAGATGAAAAAGAAGAGACTAAATAGTGAGAGTGATGATTGATTGATGCTTGTAACTACAGTAATGTATCTATTAGGTAAGTAATAGGGTGATTAATTGATTACCTTAATTATTAATGAAAGAATAACGAGCACTACCCAACTTTGAAGATGAGCTATTGAGAAAAAGTTATTATTAGGATGGATTGGAATGTGTTCAAAGTATAAATAAGCTTATGTTGATGTGTTATAATATTTGTATTAGTGAACGTGAAGTATGGATGTTTAATAGGGGAATATAGTACTTTTGCAGTGATAAAATTATACTAAGCTTATGATTCTGAAGGGAGAGCCCCGTGAAAATCATAAAGTTATGAGCTTAGTCAGATAAAGAGGTATAGTGAATGGGTGAATGGTACTTGAGTTGTGAGGAGGTGATGTGTTGATTGAGTACTCGCTATGAGATTTTAGTGGGCTTATGTTCCCAAAATTTTTACCTTGTAGTTATAAATTGGTATAATATGAGGGAAGTGTGTGATGCACATGCTAGTACTAGAGCCTAAGCTTGAATTTTTAGGAGTAGTGTGAACGAGAGGATAATATTATGACAGTGATAGTCTTGGTCAGAGGTTTGCTCTAAGAGGCTTGCCATAGGGTATGTTCGAGATTAAGATGCTGACTTGCAAGAAATGTGATTCTATGAGTATGGCGTAGGTTCCCCTTAGATGGGAATAGTGAATTGAGGATAACTCATTAGAGAGAAGATGCTTAAGATGTGTAACCAGGATAGTGTAAAGTTGTGCGAAGCTCTAAGTTATGTGCTATAAGAATCTAGATAGTATATTTGTGTTGTCAATGTGGAGTAGACTGATGTAAGCATTCTTTGTCATCCTTAGTAATTAAGTAGACTGGGGCTCATGGATAGATGATGATGAGTTTGCATTATAATTTAATTTCTATACAATTGCTTTTATTGGGAGCATAGAATTCGAGTGTTAGCAGGTAAAAAGAAGAGGTTAGATTGTAAGAGTTGTGGAAATTGGTTATGTATGCCAATGAGAGCAACAAGTATAGAAAGATTCCCATAGAATCAGGAGGAAGCTAAGAATGATATGTTCGATAAAAGTCTTAGTAGCTATTTTATTTATGCAACTACAGTATAATATAAGCAACTATAGTATAACAGAAGAGTTTAAGATATTCTTATGGATATTGAAACCCCCGACCGCGTGGTGATGTGTACTTATAGGTTAGTAAAGGGAATTGATTCTCAAACCCAGAGAGATAACCTTTGAGCTAAGAGAGAGATGGTGAGGTAATGAACCAAAGTAGATGTTGAGCTTTTGATAGTGATGGGTTGATCAAGATGAGACATCAATTCTTTGCCATCTTATATATTCCTTATATTTCAGTTGAGGTGATACTCAATTCCCCTCTAGTGTATAGTTTTCATGCCCATGGCCTAGTGAATGTACCACATGTTGATTCTCATTCATAATAAGTTTTGCTGATGAGAAAGTGATACTTCATTTAGTGATTTTGATCTTACCTTATGGATTTAAGAGTACCCAATCTTATGTTGAATGAGATATGACTTGAATTTTTCACTATGTATAGTTTTATGAACTCAGAATGAGCCTTGAAAGATGAGAAAAATCGTACTTCATTATGAATGTTCTTAGATAAGATTTCTTGATTGAATTATGCTAATGATCATTCGTTCCAAGCCCTTTCAGTGATCCTACTTTCTGGTCTTGATAGTAATTTTGATGATAGTAGAGGAGCGACAGTTGATGAGAGAGAATGAGTGACCTTGATTTTGATAATGATGTTATACTGGTTCTTTTAAGGTTATAGTCGTAGAGGTATGATAGATAGGTAAGAGAATCTTAGTTTCTTTCTTGATAAGAGTTTGTATGATTGTGGGTGTAGATGTGCTATGGTAGGTTTAAAGATTCTCAAGTGATGTTAACCTTAAAGAGGCGATAATGTGGTTAGAGTGATAGGTTTGAATATTTGAAAGTCCTAATGTAAGTGATTGTGTAGGCTATTCATGACTCTGGGTAGAGATTTTGAGTAGGTGTATTGAGGGGATAATATGGAGTAACATCCTTTAAGTGAAAAGTCCTTACAAAGGTATAGAATAGAACTAGAGTAGGTTAGATTTGCACGAGTATGGTCATCTTGTAAGCAACATGTTGTGACTTTAAACTTAACTTGAACCTGATGAGAGAATGCAACAGACTTAGGCTTTGATGAGTGTTATAGGCCTAAATTAATGAAGTAGGGTACACAAGGAGGAGAGCATAGACGAGAAGAGTCACCAAACTTGGAATTCATCATCCCTATCTCTTGATACAAAGTGGCCCTATCCTTATATTAGACAAATGATCATCTCTTGAAGTCATGAAGAAAGTTGATGGGAGTATTTGGGATAGTAGCCTTTTTCTCATCCCTAGTAAGATGCCTTCTAGTAAAGGAGTTCGCTATTTGCGAGTTGATATGTTCATTCTTGAGTCAAAAGGTTGATTGTCTAAAAGTTTAAATGATTCAATTGATTGAGTTTTGATATTCCATTCTTGCCCCTCAGTGATGAAGTTGAAAATAATATTCCTACTCTTGATATGAAATGATTTGTGTACTCTTGAGTCTGAATAGTGATGGTCTAGATTGTTGATTGGTTTATGGTTTGATTGAGATAGTATTGATGGTTATTTGTGCTATGAGTTCACCCTTAGTTATACATCATTCTAGGATATAATGATCCAAGGGGGGAGATATTGTCACACCCTGTAAAATTATCAAAAAAATACCCCTAGATGAGAGAACACTTACATAATGCATCTTCCCAAACTTTTTCGGCAAATCCAAGGTCAAATTTGCAATCAACGTGAAAGATTGTGTGGGAAAATAGTCTTGATTGAATTTTAGCGCAATCAAATCAAAAGATAATTCGTCAGAGCAAAAAATGCAATATCAAAAAAGTCTGTGACAAGTCCGTGTCGTGGACTTTCAAAGTGGCTAACAAGTTTGTGATGCGAACTTTCACTTAGTGGTGATTTCAATATTTTCTACAAGATTAGAAGTCGATTGAAAATTTTCGATGAAAATTGTACATGGAGGGAGCAAATCTGTGATGCGGACTTGGCTCACCGTAGTACAAATTTTAATTTTTTGAGAGGCATTCCAGACTTCTTTTCATCCCTTCTAAACTTAACCCACAACCTATATAGGTCAATTTTGGCCTAAAATGGGTTTTTAAAACCCATTCCTAAGATCTCTACCAAACTAACTAGAGACCTAGGGCTAAAGAGAGGAGAAGAGTGTTAGGATTCAAGGAATTCAAGATGAAGTTTTCCAAATTCGATTCTCTACCGTCACTCCATGTGACACCCCATAACTCTATCCTCAAATGTACCTATGTTTCAAGCCTCATTCTTATATATGAGAAGTGTATTAGGGTCATAAGAGACCTCTAGTGCTTAGCCGAGTTCAAAATTTTCCTATAAATTGAGTTTCTAGTGTTGGATTATACAAGGGTCAACTTAAATTATCATAACTCTTAGCACATATATAATTAGATGTCTTGTGACCTACCAAATGAAAGTCCTTTGAATTAGCTTTCCTTCTGAACTGGTTTCACCTCATTTGGAGTTCAGAGTCAAAAGTTGTGATTGTTTTACTGGAGATTGCCAGAACAGAGATGAATTACGAAACCCCTTTACGGGCTATGAAATATTTTACGGCCCATCTATTAATTCATGGAAAAAAGTCCTGAAACTTCAATTTTTGGTCCCAGACTTTACAAACCCATCTATGGGTCATAGAGCCTTCTACGGGTCGTAAAATGTGCTTGTAAAGGTGAACTAGAGACCCCAAATGGGTCAAAACTTTATAAAAGGGTCCCTACGGGCCGTGGAACTTTCTATGAGCCATTGAACTAGAGACATCAAAATTGGGCTAAAACTTTACAAAAGGGTCCCTACGGGCCGTGGAACTTTCTACGGTCCGTAAATGGGCCTGTAGACGGCTTTTGACAACTTTTTAAGAAAGATAATTTTGGTCTTTTTCCACCCTTTGAAAGCCTAGGATTGACATTTTTACACCTAGATAAAGCCCTAAACATGTTAGTTTAACACTTTTATGCTAAATCATACTCTCAAAACATAGAAACAAGGCTTCAAGAGAGAAAAGGGCTAGGGTTTGAAGACAAACTTGAGAATCTTCCAAGATACTTCAAGGTTCAAAACTTCCAGGTATGCAAGGCTGACTAAAATATGTATATTGTTCTTCCATGTGCACTATAACCTGGATTGATAAAGTTGTGAGTAAAATTGAGTCTCCCATGAATGGTCGTTGAAGGTTTTTCATAAATTTTAAGGCATATCTATATAATTTTTCATGAATTACCATTTTTATTAATTAAATGCTTGAATTAGACTATTTTGCCATACTACATAAACCCTAGCATGATTTCTTATTACTTTCACATATTTTACTTACATGAGCATGCACAAACATAATTTGAGCCTAAAGAGTATATAGAATCCCTAAATGCTTTAATTATACATTTATTCTCCTAAATGCTATAAGTTAGAACGACATGCATGATTGAGTCCTTATGAGTCAAGAACTGAACCTAAAAATGATGCAATCAAAGGGTTAATAGTTGATGAGTTGAGTTGAGTTGATAAATGTCCAATGAGACTAGATGAATGAGTTAACCATAAGGTTGATGTCTTATGAATATTGAGTCTTGGGAGGAGTATTGAGCACTGAATTAAGTAAGAGTAAGTCCAACTCTAACTCAATAACTACATAGCAGTGTAGGAGAGGATTGAACTGTAAAATTAAATATTTTCTATTGTCCCAAAATAAGGACTTGATGTCACTGATTTTGGATCCATTGATAGGATGTCCAATACCCCCAATAGGGTATTGGATAGATGTGGCAACAACATTGCTTCGTTGTATCATCACCATCTCATAGATTATAGTTGTCGATTAAGGAAATTCCCAAATAGGCCTTGATAATACTCTGAGTAGATGAGATGTAGATGATAGATGAGTAGTTATTATCTAAATTACATTCTTACTTTAGACTCTTGACATGATGATTGTGCTTCCTATTTCTTGAGTTGAGTTATTTGAGATGATGTTATTCTTTCTTTAAATATTTCTTTCTGTCATTTTACATACTCATACATTCCATGTACTGATGTTCATTTGGACCTGCATCTTTTTATAATGTAGAGACAAGTACTAGTGGTCATCAACAAGCGCCCTGTTGAGGACCTATTTGCTTTCAGTTGATTGGTGAGTCCTTCCCTATTCTCGGAGGACATTATATTTTCATTCTAGCTTGAGTTAGACTTATCTTATTCTATTTAGAGGTAGCTATGGCTCTGTCATTGGCACCATAGTTCATATGTTTTAGAGGCTTCATAGACTAGACTATTGATGTGATTGGATTATGATTTGACTAGTTTCTTTCATACTACTCTTTCTTAGTTGATAGATAGATTGTATGGCCTTTGGCCTTTACTTATTGATTTATCATTGCTTTTCACTTGGTATTTCTTATTCATGGATATCTTCCCCTACTAGAGTGTGATTGAATGAATGTGATACAATCGAGTGGTTCATTTCGAGATTAGCAATAGTCTCTAAGTACCGGCCACGCCAAGGGGTACCCTCCCGGGGTATGACACTCCATGTATATAAGACTAACACAACATTGGACTGAGTTTATCTACGTATCCCTTCACCTCTACTAATTCGAGTTGAGTTGAGTTTGAGTTTCCAAATTTCTTGAATTGAATTCTTGTGTTTTCTATTGTCTTATTGAGTTCGTTGTACACAAAAATGTATTGATGATGTTCATGAGCTGAGTATTTGATTGGATGCATGTTCATGTCTTCATTCATATAAACTGTAATTGATGATTATATTTAATGTTTATGCATTTTTTTCGAATTGAGTTTGATGGTCATTTTGAGCATACTAAACAAAGATGATTTTTGAACATATTTTACTGGATCTTCATGAACACGAATTTTTGAGCATAAATAATATTTTGAGAAAGAGTCATGATGAGATGTGGATGACTTTTGAAGAATATTTTAAATGAAAGCATATGATGTTTTGAGGATGAAATGACCCCAAAAAGTGTCTAAAAATGTGACTCGAAAGTGTCCGAAATCGTAATTTTCATATATCTCAAAATCAGTACGTGATATCAAAAATCTGACATCATATTCTTGATCAGGGGCAAAACTGAGTAGGAAATGGGTCTAACCCTGATTTTAGAGTAACCATATCAAAATTTGAAAATCCATAATTTTGCTTATCCAGTGTCTGTCCGCGATGTGCCTTTATTGCGGACTAGTGTTATTTTTGCCCAGTTATTTTATCTCGGTCCAAGGCTTTTGGGTGTTGGGCCTAAGTCTTCCCATGTGTGAAAATACCTATACTTAGCCATATTTCACCTTCATATCATACAAGACATTCTCCAATACTCTCTCAAACACTTAGACAAATATTTTACCCAAACTTCAAGTGTCCAAATGTCTTCTGGATCTTAAGGAATTCATCTAAGCTTCAAGTCTCCATTCAAATCTTCACCAAGAGATTCTCCAAAGTCAAGGTATGTGGGTTTCAACCATTGGGTTCTTTCATCCCGGGTGCTCAAGCTTCCTTTTTACCTAAAGTGCATGATTATAAGTTGATTTACTTATAGGTCTTACTTATTATGAAGTGGACTATAAACTATGTTGGGGTTTCACAAACTTGCAACTGTTTGAACATATTTTGAGATATGAATCTATGGTCTATTATTTGATTTGATGAAGGATTTTGATGAGTATTGCATGAGGGTATTATCAAGTGTTGGTGAGTGGTTTTACATTGGATTTTTTTTGCATGATTTCACTCTTGAATTGCATGATCTTACACAGCATTATACACCCACCAAGTGTTTGACAAAATGTCCGATTTTGGATTCTTGAACTATTGATGATCCATTGCATGACCTATGACTTGAGTGACTCTATGATGATGAAAGGAAGGTATTTATATGATTATTTTCATGAAAAGTATCTATTGTGATGAAGGTTGACCAATTGCCTAGTTCAGGGAGTAGTAGGCCCGAACTACCTTATTGAGAGGTATATACCTCATTCGCCTAGCTCGGGGGGAGGTAGGCTCGTGCTACCACATTGGGGGGTATATACCTCAATTGTCTCACCAAGGAGGTAGTAGGCCTTGGTTATGTAATGATTGTCACCTTCTTCACATGTAATATATTCTATATAAACATATTTTACTTCAAGTATCATCCGTTCATGTCATATTACTAATATAAAGAGGCTTGTTTGGGGTCCCCTAGGGTTCCCCATTCGCCGTGTCACATCTA
Source organism: Solanum virginianum (assembly GCA_000787875.1). Lineage (NCBI taxonomy): Eukaryota > Viridiplantae > Streptophyta > Magnoliopsida > Solanales > Solanaceae > Solanum > Solanum virginianum. The sequence continues at coordinate 36,857 of DF358614.1, forward strand.
GACCCTAGGCTTGGATCATGATAGAGGAAATATTTTGATGATAATGTAAACAAATTTTCAAATATATTAATTAAGGAAAGATGATAATGATGTCGTTAGATGAGTTTGACGTTTAAATTAAATTCCAATAAGACTTGATGATATGATTGTGGGTAATCTACTCACTTGATAGATTTGAGCATATGTTTTTGGAGTAGTATCAAGCACCAATAGGGGTAAGAGTAATATCTCAAATTTCATAAACTATGCCACCAACATAGGATGAGAAAAGGGTCATACCTCTGACGTCCCGATAGAGATTTTTATTGGATCTATTGATGGGTTCGGATGTCCTCTATCCTGGCATGGTATTGGGATGTGACAATGACATCGCTTCGTTGTATCATCACTCGCTCATATGGTTATGATAGAGAAACTCCCTCTTACTGGTCAGATTTTTTGCATATTATTGAGTTTAGTTTCAAAGGATGACCTCATTCTTAAGCTTGCATGTTTTACTAAGTTGAGTTGAGTTGAGCTGATTGTTGAATTGAGTTTCTTGATTTAAGATTTTCTAGATTGATTATTGTTCTATCTATATTTGTTTCATTAAACCATTTTACATACTCGTACATTTCACGTATTGATGTCCAATTGGTATGCATCAGTTTATTATATAGAGACAGGCATTAGAGGTCATGAACAGGCGCTTCGTTAAGGATCTATCGCATTCAGTGGATCGATGAGACCTCCTTGTTTTCGGAGGATTTTCATAATACTATCATCTAGATATTAGAGTTTGAATTTTCTTTTATTTGATTTAAGGTTGTCATGAACTTGTCATTATTAGGGGTCGTTTGGTTTGAATACAAGTTATGATAGGATAAATTATATTGAGAGTAGTAATAATGAGATAAGTTATACTTAAATTATTTTTTATTGGGTGTTTGATTTGTTGTATAATTTTAAGAATATGTTATTTCTTTACAAAAATACCCTTCACTTTATTAGTTTTTTTATACATTTTCTTTTCTTGCTTTAGTTATTCAATATTTGTTTTTAAAATAAACATTTCATCTTATATAACTTAAATATTTTATGTGTGCATGGTATGCATTTAAAATAAAACTTTCTTCTTATTTAATTATAAAATAGAACTTCTATTTTAAAGTTTTTTAAAGTAAAAAAGATTTATGAAAAATCAAAATATATATAAAAAAATAAGAATTAGTCAATAAAAATTATATTGTATAGTGTAATTTTTTAATAGAAAAATATAAAGAAATATCATAAAAATAAGGAGTGTAGGTTGTGAATGTTATTATTTATTATATTAAAAATAATGTAAAACACACATAAATATACAAAATGAGATATAAAAAAAGTTTAAACGGGTACCTTTGTCATTTATCCTTTTTATCCCGCGATAAGTTATCCCAGAAATAGTATACCCCCCAAGAAGAGGGATAACTTATCCCGGTACTATTTATTAGTCCTGGGATAAGTTACCCAAGTTTGCCAACCAAACATCAATTTTAGGGTCAAAATATTTTTATCTCGGGATTAAATGGACTAATCCTTCACACCAAATGACTCGTTAGAGTTAGAGACTTCATAGACTAGACGATGGTAGGTTGATGTTGAGATCTTTATCTCTTGATCAATTTCCTTTAAAACTATTTCTATATCAGAGAATTGGAGTTTGATTGTTAACCTATGGCCTTTATATATTGAGATTGTCCACCTTTTATCATCTTTAGTCTTATGATGATATGTTAAACTATGACCGGATGAATGTGATGAGGTAAAGTGGTTTGCTTGGTGGGCTAGCATAGTCTCTAAGTGTTGGCCACCTCTAGGGTATCCCTCGGGGTGTGATATATATTTAGATTAAATTGGTTAAAAATCCCTTTTGGAGATGTAAAAATATCATCAAAAGTAAAAAAAAAAAAAAAAGACATTTTAATGAGTCCCAGCAGTAAATTCAGCAGTCCAGCGATCCTGTCGCTGAACAATTCAATGGTACGCTGAATGGGACCCTTTGATCGCTTTTATTGACAGTTTTTTAAGCTTCTCAGAGTCATTCGACAGTCAATTCGATGGATCTCTGGATGCATTTGGCGATCAAAATTTTATCACCCTTTTTGACAGCCCAAACAAGCTTTAGTAAAATGACCATAATATTTTACTCTGAAATTAGAATAAAGAAAAATTGGATGTGTTGGAAAGCTAATTCAAAGACCTTTAATTTGATAGGTAGTGAGTCACCTAATTCATTATGTGATAAGAGATATGGCTATTTGAAGTTGACCCCTATACAAATTCATACCGAAATATAGCCAATTGAAATCCGTTGGACTTGGCTCAATGTAAGAGATGACTTATCACCCAAATCAGATTTCATACACTTTGACTACCTAATAAATGATCCCACTATATTAGAAGTCATCAAATTGAGTCTGTAGATGTACGAGGAATGGCTCAGTTCTTAGCTTAAGATCTAGAGTGTTACACGCTACTTCTTTGCAATGTCACTTAGATCTGCTTGACCGAAGGAAAGTTTGTTCTCATCATAACTCCTCTATTCCATAACAGTAAATAATGGTTATCCTAATTCAAAAATCACATCAGAATTCTGACAAATATCCAGGGAGAGCTCGTGATCAAATACTGCAGATTTTTCTACAGCTACAAATTCAAAAATTCAACCACTCAAGCATTTAAATTCAAGAATAACTCAAAATCTAGATTACCATATTCAAGAACAAGATCAAATGCCCATAAATTCAAGATCAAGTTCATCAAGCTCATGTCCATACCACGTTCATCATGTTCATAAATCAAGATCAAGTCAACAATATTCAAGATCAAGCGTGAAGTTCTTTGAATTCAAGGACACATTAAAATCAAATCTATCAAGCTCAAATAATATTCAAAATCAAATTTACAAGTCCTTGAATTTATATTTAAAAAGATAATTCAAAGGATTCATAGAGATTGTAAAATTCATATTTTGAAATTAGATACTATGTTTGCTGCAATATTTTTCATTTTTTATTGTTCTTCTCGGCATGAATTTTATTGTCCATGATGATATCAAACTCATAGATTTTGTATTTTTCATTGAATTCTTTGATTCTTTAATATCAAATGCATCTTTTGCTATTTTGAAAAGGTATTTATGAAATTCAATAACAAATGAGTACATTAGTAAGGGCAAAATAGTTAAGTTATATTTTCTATATTAATGAGTTAAAGTCATTCCAATAAAATTAAAACAAAAATAACAAACATAGCTCTACAAATCATAACGAAGATTAGTATTATGAAACAAAATAACGACGAAAGTTTTTGAAATTATCTAAAACATAATTAACTTATTTTGGAGTTTCATGTCATATTTATGTTGTGAAATAATAATATTCGGGGTGTGTTTGGTATGAAGAAAAATATTTTCTATGAAAAATAATTTTTTTGAAAAACAAGTTTGTTTTTAACTTATTTTTTCATATTTGGTTAATGACTAGAAAAAAAATTGTTTGGTTGATGAATCTAAATATTTATTAGAAAATAATTTTTATTTTTTTCTAAAGAGTAGAAAATAATCTTTAGAAAAATAGTTCTTGACATTAAAATCGATCCTAGTAATCGATTCGAGACCCAAACCCAACACTCAAATCTAAATCTAACCTCGATAGTCGTCCAAAATTCGATCTTGATACCCGACCCAGGACTTCATCCTAACATCTAAATTTGGACACGATCGATCAATTTAAGATCTGATCATGGCACCTCAAATTGGTACTCAATTTTCAAATCAAGACCCAGTCCCAACACCCCATACGAAACCCAACTTTCAAATTGGAACTCAATTTAACATCCGACTCAAAATTTGACTTCCAAATCTAGACTTGACCCCATACGAAACCCAACTTTCAAATTGGAACTCAATATAACATCCGACTCAAAATTTGACTTCCAAATCTAGACTTGACCCCATACGAAACCCAACTTTCAAATTGGAACTCAATATAACATCCGACTTCAAAATTTGAATATAAGATGCAAGTATAAAAATAAATAAATTAAAAAGATAATACTTGCATCTTATATCCGCCAGAAATCAGAATACTTTTGCTAGTGAAAATTTATTCCAATTCAAAATTTAATATAGGATTAAATAGATAATAATATGAATCAAATTCTATCAAAAAAATAACTATGATAACAAACATTACAAATTACAATAAAGTGTTGCATCAGATCAAAAGCCTCCCAAATATCATCTTTTTGAATCTTGACTGCATCAACAAAAAAGACTGAATAAAGGAGGAGAATCATTGTCTAAATACTCTAAAGACAAATAGCCAGACATAAGCAAAGAAACTTCAAAGAGAAGAAAAATGAAGATCTAAACTTATATACTAATCGACATTTCTTTTTATTTTTACTACATTAGATTTTGGTTCAAGGACTATCAAATCACATAGAGCTTTACTATGCAACACCTACTGTACTTTTTTTGTGTTATGACATAAAGAGTTGTGACAACATAAGGAAATGGACAACTTAAGGATACTAGAAATGGAATCCAATAATGCACATGTTATCACCCAAAAGTGAGACACATTTTGTTCACTACTTATCCACTTAAAAAAGAAACAAGATATTGGAAAGATGAAACACTAGATAGATGAATAACAAGAAAAAGTTAAGAAAGCAAAGTAACTTGTCTGTTATCTTCATGGGTAGCTACATATACTATGTGGTGTTTCTAAAGTAATCTCTTGAAAAGCAAATTTCTCATTAACTGAAGTCTAAAGGCATGGAAAGCAATCATGCATATAAACTTAAATGCGATATCCGAGCACCTATC
>DF358614.1:49020-93603 GCA_000787875.1 Solanum virginianum
TGCTTAATCTGGTCCCATGAATGGGTTTATATACATGATTTACATCATAATTGTAGGCTACCAATTAGGAACTAATCTCATTACATAATACTAATATATACTATCCTAAAATAGAAAATTACAAAATATTGCAGAATATATTGTACTAATCAGAATATATTTTACATATTCTAACAATACGAAACACACCGTAACAAATATCAGCATTTCCACATAAACCGTTCTATATACTTTTCCGACTACAGTAGTCGGTTTTGCTGATGTATTGCAGACTTGTACTTCCTCCAAGTCGTGAGATTAGACTTGCGGGGTTTCATAACATATTTTGGTTGATAATTATTCTATAAACCGACTACAGTAGTTGGCACTTTCAGAGTAAAGAGGAATTAATTGGTCGATAAGAAATGACAGGAAAAAGCAAAGGAATACCAAGATTTTGTCGATCTGATGTTCATGGATAGACGGAAGCTTTCTTTATCATTGATAATTTGAATCATATTCTCACTATCAATTTAAGTTGTAAGGTACACGAACTTAATTAATTCATTATTAATTTTAGGTGTAATGAGCTTTCAAAAATACGATTCTCTCTTTATCATTGATAATGTGAATTTTCACTATCAAAACCTAATTGTTTCATTATTGATTTTAGGTATAATGAGCTTTCAAAATACAATGTAATATATTCAATATTGTCAATAGACAATAATAACAAATTTAGAATTTAGAAGAATAAAATATACACCGTTGAAAAAATTATTTTCTATAGAATCTAGTGGGCAGATACTTGCCACTAGGTCTCCCAAACCCACAACCCATTTTCTTCCTCTCAACAACCAGTCATATTAGGCTAATCCAACCAAATTACTGAATGGTGCGTTGAGCACGTGGTTACCATCTGACATTACAACTCCTAACATCATGTACGTACAAGCAGTATAAAAACAAAATACATTAAACATCTCCTTGTAATTATTATACTAGTAACTAAGTTCAGTTACTTTGAGATTAATCTTTCCAACTCTTTTTACCTTACATTTCTGAAAATGGCAAGTGAAGCTCATGCAGTTGTTGATGCCCCTTCTCCTCCGGAGGCACCGACGGTTTGCGTCACAGGAGCAGCTGGATTTATTGGCTCTTGGCTTGTCATGAGACTCCTTGAACGCGGTTATAATGTCCATGCTACTGTTCGTGATCCTGGTATGTTTTGTTATATTTACAAATTTAACTTGTATACATTGACACTCAAATAATTTATAAGCCCATTGAGAATCCAGAGAGGTGTATGACAGTGTTAAAAGCCTCCTTTTGTGTGCAATGACGCTAATATAAAGATGCATGAACTTTTGAAGAGAACAAGAAGAAGGTGAAACATCTGTTGGAATTGCCTAAAGCTGATACAAACTTAACGCTGTGGAAAGCAGACTTGAATGTGGAAGGAAGCTTTGATGAAGCCATTCAAGGCTGTCAGGGAGTATTTCATGTGGCTACACCGATGGATTTCGAGTCCAAGGACCCTGAGGTACTATAGAAGTAACAGAGTTAACTCATCTATACTTATTGCCTTACTACAATAACGTAACTCTATGACATTATCACTCATATCATAGAATGAAGTAATTAAACCAACAGTCAGGGGAATGTTGAGCATCATAGAATCATGTGCTAAAGCTAACACAGTAAAGAGGCTGGTTTTCACTTCATCTGCTGGAACTCTTGATGTCCAAGAGAACCAGAAACTCTTCTATGACGAGACTAGCTGGAGCGACTTGGACTTCATATATGCTAAGAAGATGACAGGATGGGTTCGTTTGGCTGTTGTTTTTTTAATAAATACCCTCTCTATGTTTAAAACAGAGTATTTTCATCATATTGCCTTTGTGAATTTAATTTCCTTGCAGATGTATTTTGTTTCCAAGATACTGGCAGAGAAGGCTGCAAGGGAAGAAGCTAAAAAAAATAACATTGATTTCATTAGCATCATACCACCACTGGTTGTTGGTCCATTCATCACACCTACGTTTCCACCTAGCTTAATCACTGCCCTTTCAGTAATTACCGGTATGATTTAATCATAATGTTACAGCTTTTCACAATCACGGACTTAATCGAATTGAGATGTGCAGGGAATGAAGCTCACTACTGCATCATTAAACAAGGTCAATATGTGCATCTGGATGATCTTTGTGAGGCTCATATATTCCTGTATGAGCACCCCAAGGCAGAGGGAAGATTCATTTGCTCATCCCATCATGCTATCATCTACGATGTGGCTAAGATGGTGCGACAGAAATGGCCAGATTACTATGTTCCTACTGAGTAAGCCTCTCCACCCCTCTGTATTCCCAAGTATACTTGGCTCTTTCATAGAGTGATGGCTTGGTAACTCAGTCTGGTAAAATAACAGGTTTAAAGGTATCGACAAGGAATTGCCCATAGTGTCTTTTTCATCAAAGAAGCTTACGGATATGGGGTTTGAATTCAAATACACTCTGGAGGATATGTATCAAGGGGCCATTGAGACTTGCCGACAGAAGCAGTTGCTTCCCTTTTCTACCCGAAGCACTCTAGACAATGGAGAAGATAAAGAAACCATTCCCATATCTACTGAAAACTATGCAAGTGGCAAGGAGAATGCACCAGTTGCAAATAGTACAGGACAGTTGACCAATGGTGAAATCTAGAACTGCAACCTTAAAAAATAAGAAGGCAAGCTTGCCTAGCACCATGATTGCTTCTTGGTTCTTGATATCTGCTTGAGGCTTTTCAGTACAAAATGAGTAAAATGGTCAATGAATGTATGGAAATTCTCATCTTGCTTAATTTCAGGCAGCTAGGATATAAAAGAATTCTTGGTACATTTTGCAGGAAAAAACATCTACAATCACTACAATCTGGATACAAATACAAGATCAATAATATTCCAATTTATAAGCTTTGCAAAAGCAAGATCGAATTTTATGGAATAACTGTTGTCAAGGCTGTTGCATACCATTTGCTAAAAACAATTACCATTCTTTGATAATCATTGAAGGAACTAGAGATAATAATGATAATATCCATGATAATAGTAACAATAATAATTATAAGAACAATAACATCATAACACAATAAAATGGCCTTTGAACGGAAAGTTTCATTTCAATGAATAGCCATGTAAGCCCATATTTATTTTGGGGCAGAGATTTCTATTTCTATAGCTTGCGCTTACATGCAAGAAAAAAATATTATAAGAAAGATAATCTACTCACTACTGTGCAAATTACAGGTTCAGCCAAGCAAACAAGTCTTCAACTACCTCTCCTCAGAGTTGAATCTGTTCCATGCTTCCTGTGGATACAGAAGAATGATAACCAATAAGATTAGTCAAAGAAGACAATAATGGGTCATTTGATGCAGAGATCAATAACATAGGAATTAGTAATGCAGGAATTATTTTTTATCAAGTGATTGATTCATTGCTTCCCACCTAATCTTGTGTTTAGTTTAAAACTCTACAAAAAGTTACTTTCCAATTATACTCTTGAATTATTATGAGATTTTTTTTCCCGGTAAAACTCTACAAAAAGCTTCTTGTTCTTTTATTTTTCAGAAAAGTGTATCAAGTACTTGCACATTATTTTATAGTTTGTCAAAAGGCTAAAGAACTTTGCGATGGAAGTTTTAAGAGAAAACTATAGTGCAGAGATTGGCCACATCCCAGACATTTTTGATCAATTGTAACAAAGGTCCTCACAGGCAATGAATAGGTCCATGCAGAAAATTCTCGCTGCTGGCTAATTCAAACAATGAGACAAACAATTCACCACTAAGAAGTATCAGAAGCTTGCATTGGTATACAGAAAATGGCCAGGCTGTATAAAGTTGATAAGTAAAGAAGCTAAATCTGAAACACACCTTTAAAAGATCAAAGACTTTCTCGCATATATACTTCTGATGAATGCTAGCACCTCGCTGTTGTAATTTGTCAGGATGCACACAAAGGGTTGCTTTCCTATAAGCTTTCTTCACCGCTGCAGAAGTTATAACTTCTGTTAGTGGAATTGGCTGCCACCCACTATTAGGTCCAAGAATCTGCAATTAGGAATTGATAAATTGAGTTTCAAAATTATGGAGGTTGACACAAAATATATGATGACAAGTGTGAAAAGGTCGCTATATGTTACAGGTAAGACTCAAAATTAATCTTTACTACTGACATGTCATGCAGTCATGTTCTGATGTCAGCCAGAGCTTTCCCAGTGCTGTGATTAATAGTACAGCCCATATATGTAACAACTTGACAAAATAAAAATGACCAAGAGGCACGTAAGAGTTATAAAATATGGGTGTGACATTCTTTTATGTTTCTGTTTCAACTGCACCAATTGTCCTGTCAGTAAATGTTAGGACTGTTTGGTGTTGATAGTTGCACTTAGCCACTCCAACAATTTGCCAGAGGTAATTAAGCGAAGAGACCAAGTAAGGCTAGATTGAGCAGATAAATTTAGCTTAAGATTTATGGCTCAATACACTAAACTTTTTTGGTTGAAAAGAACTATAAATGAGAATGAATCACCTTTGACTTAAGTAGTCATATGACTAAGCAAAGGTCTGTAATACATAAATCAAATATTTTTCAGCTTTAAGATGAATTTGACACAAGTTCAACAAGCATTTAATATTTGATTAGCTAAAGAAAGGCATAAGAAGAGCCGGCATACATATTGCAAAGTTGAAAGCAATGCACGTAGATTGCCTTCCTTCCCACTTGACCATCTTTTTACTTCAGCATCTAGAGTTTCAGCCAATCTCTGCACAGAAATCCCTCAAGTAAGAAATGTATATCATTCTTGATATATGGTATTATTCAAAGAGATGGTACTAACATTTCTCTCTGCTTGCTCCCGCTGAGCTTGGAAATCACGCATATTTTTTTCTGCTAGGGCCTTGGCCTGAATCAAGCCAAAAGAAAGTTTTATATATACAGAAGCAAATTAACTTAAAGTTTTATATATACAAAAGCAAATTAACTTCTAACAGGGACAAGATGGTTAGGAAGCACATACTGCACGCTCTGATGTCCTGCGATACCTCTCCAACCGAGCTTTACATCTTTGAGGTGATTCACCTTCAATGCCTGCAAAGCATTTAATCATACTAGAAGCTTCACAAGAAAATTTAATCTTAAGAGTTACTTGTGCTACTATACAAACAGAAAATTTAGAATGCCTAATTAATGGATCAGGAAACCTTAGGGAAAACTACACAATAAACCATAGAAAGGGGGTGAATCTTTGTGCTTGTCTACGTACCAGCATGAGCTGAAGAATATGAATATCTCAATTTCGAGGTTTCTGAGCTCTGATACGCATGTTGTTCCTGTTAACAAACCCCAATAAGTAGGCAGCTGGCAGCATTTGTACACTTAAGAAGGAAGAGATACTCACAGAAGAAGAGTTCTGTCTCATTTCTGTGCTCCTACAATAAGCAGAAAACTTTTCAGAAGATGATCTTTCCACTCGGTCACATGATTCCTGGGTAGCCTTCTCAGCCATTGCTTTCTCAAAAGCTCGTTGTCGAGCCTCTGCAGTTGCTCTTTCTACGGCAGCCCGCTCTGCCTTGAGCCTAGCCTCTGTAGCTGCCTTCTCTGATGAAGATCTCTCCCTAGCCTCAGCAGATACTTTCTCTAATCTTTCTCGGGCCTCTGCCATAGCTCTTTGACGTATTTCAGTTGCATTTTTCTCCATGGCAGCTCTTTCTACTCTCCCACGGACTTCAAGATAAGACCTTTCCAGTGCTTCACGAGTTACAGACATCCGATCCTTTTCTCTTTCCCTTTCTCTCTCTCTTTCTTCTTCTAACTTTCTTATATATTCTTCTTCTATTTCTCTTTGTTTTCTCAGTCTTTCATCCATTTTTTGGGCTTCAGGAGTAGTGATTTTATTTGAATTTCTCTCTTTGTTTTGGCAACTTCCAGTTGTGGCTCTCTGGTCTGTACTTGGCAGGATTTCAACATCCTCTAGCACAGCAGCCAAAGCGTCTCCAATTTTCTTTGCATTTGTGGCCCATTCCCTGGAAACCTTATGAGCTGTAATCTTTTCTTCCATAAATTTCTGCTTAGGGACAGGCTGAACAACCTTGGTGTTCACTCTTGGCCCTTCAGCATTTGTTCCATTTCTGTGGTCAGAGTGATTATTAGCTGTAAACTTTCCCTCTGAGACTTCATGGTTACTGCCAGACTGAAATCCCTTGGTATTCACTGCCAGACGCTCTGGAGGTTTTCCATTTCTTTGATCAGAATGATTACCCACTTCAGAGGCTGTCTTCTTCAGTCTATCTGATGCTTTACCTACGTAGATACCAGCTGCACTTGGATTGGTCAAATGCTCATTTGAAGAAGTAGACCCTATTGCATCTGCTCTTCTAATTGGGTCTTCTCCATGCTCCATGAGATCTTGTCTCTCGCAAACAGAGTTGCATCCATCTTTAGGCAGCAGATTGGTAACTCCAACTTGTGATTCTTTTTCACAATTTTGCAACTCATTTTCTTTGCAGGAAAGGGCTGATTGAGTTGCTTCCATCTTTCCGATGTTTTCCTCCAGCTTCTTGGACATTTTATTCACAAGTAGAGTCTCATAGTTTGGTTGTCCAACCCAATCAATCGCTGTAGCATCCTTGTGAACTTCAACATTTGAGTTCTGCTTCAAAACAGAGCCAACCATTTCAATTGGGGCACTATCCTCAGTCTGCTCGTGGAATTCATCCCACTTAACATCACAAACAATTGTTTGCTCAGTTTCTTCAATCTCACGGGCCTCTTCAGATGTGTTCTCAAATTCTAATACGGAAGCCAGAGGAGAGTCTCTCTTATCTTCTTGCTGCTCCAAAACCTGAGTCATTTCTACATCAACTTCTTCTCCTTCACAAGCAATATTCAGTCTTCCCTCAGTTTCTTCTCTTGCTCCAGCATCATTTTGTTCTCCTTCATGCTCTTTCTTCTTGAGAGTCACTCTAAATTGGTTTTCTTCTTGCTCCCACTTAACAGCACCTTTTGCATCCTGATCAATAGGGTCCATCTTGATATCCTCCTTGTTGTCCCTCTCATTGTTCACTTGTTTGCAAGCTACCTCTGACTTCTCATCGTTCTTCTTTGATTTAAAGTACTCTTTTGGTTTCTTTGCATTCTCCTCCCAATGAATAGTGCCTTCTTCTCTTTCAGAAACTGCATCAAGTTGCTTCTTTGTTTCCTGCTTGAGTATCTCATTTACTCTCTGTCCATTTCCTGATTCATCAACATTCCAAAGTCCACCCTCACATTCTTCAATATCAGACTCTGCTATCAGCTCTATATCAATATGCCTAGAATCAGTATTTATACATCTTGTTTGATCGTTTAGTGTTGTCCTTCCACCTATTAGTTTCACAGTAGCTTTACATTCACTCACATTCTGGCCACTTCCTCTGATGTACTCTACACTTTTGTGAGAACTGCTGCTTAGTTTCTCACTTGTTCCCTCTTGCTGGACGTTAACATGTTTCTCAATCATACTACCATCCGATAAGTTTTCTTCTGCTTTTAGTGCCTCCTTATGCTCCAATTGACTGCACAAATCTTCTCCTTTTGACCTTTGATGCGTATTGGTCCAATGGAAGGACCCTATACCCATTTTTCCTTCACTTTCCTCTATGCACTCTGGAACCTCCTTTGCTGCAACATTTTTGCAAGCTTCTAGATGGTCAAATCTGTCAGTAGCTGCTTCAGATTGTATATATTCATGTGACTCCAGATAATGCAGCAAACCAGATTCAATCTTGACTTTCTCAGGAGCCCCACAGGATGGGTAAGTTTCAACTACTTCAAAAAATTCCGCACCTTCCTTCCATGCAACTCTTCCTTCAGCTTTATACGGTTGTTGAGATGACATATTAGGCTTATCCTGCCCATTTTCTTCAACTTTTCCAGTAAAGTTGAAATGTTCTCCGTTTTCAATAATACCTGGAATAACCTCATTATTCTTAAAGACTTCTTCCATTCCTCCAACACACATGCTTTGTTCCAAGTCATCTTTCTCAAATGTCTTGCCTGGTCTTTCCTCCAAAATACCATTCTCCGACTGGAGTTGCGCATAATAATTTAGATCTTGCTTCTTTCTCTCCATTAGCTCTTTTGCACTTCTAAGCTTTGCTTGAGCCTTCTCCATTGCATCTTTTATAGCTGCAGAAGATGCCGCCGCTGATGAACTTGCATATACTTCCATGTCAAAGTAAGGTTGTGAATTATCACCTTGTTTTCGCTCAAATGCACAACTGTTAGAAGCTTTGAGTCTTGAATTAAGTCTATCAGAGTGTCCTTTCTTGGCAGCCATGGCAGGTGGTGGTCTTGATGGTGGCGGCAACCCTGATGGCCTAGTTCTTAAGCTGATATCTGACACAGTTAAGAATGGCTTATCTGGAGTACAACTAGCCTCGCTACATTTGTCTGGAAGTTTTGGCTCACTTCCATGCATAATATAACTGTTGCTCATACTATGTGACGTGCTTCTTTTAAATTGCTTATCTTCTAAAACCGGTTTACTCAAGTCCACATTGTAGTTGATATCAAGAGTTGCCTGTCCAGGTGTCATCTCAAGTTCTGTATTTTGAGAAGCCTGGCTTCCACTGACCATGTAAGTATATCCAGGAATAGCATGCAGATGAGGGACATGTGTCATGCCATTTGATACAACTCCTTCGCTTCTCTGGAAAGTCGTGTGATATGAAATGTTGAACTGCTTGTTGTCATCAGATGACTGATGAACATCAGCACTAGAAGAGCTCTGACTCCTTTCAGAGAAAGCAGAAGGATCTGACTCATTTGACATGGTCTCACTTCGCACTGGACTCCTTTTATCAGGAAACAAAAAAGAAATTAATGAAACATAAAACTATAAACCCTTTGAACAGAAAAAAAAACACCTATTTTTCTTCACATGTTCATATTGGGAGCACTGAAGAAGGATAAAACTGATCCTACTAATTTTAACAGGAAAGTTGAAGAAAATAGATTTGATTAAGAAAATTGATTGATACATCTTTTGATTTAGTTCCAGTTCAGACATAGACATGTAAAAGATATCTATGATTTTTTACCAACTTATATCCGTTAAAAAAAAGTGTTTATGACCTTTGACTAAAGAAATTAGCTCTTTGCCAAGACAACACATGGATTCATATATCAGAATTACAAATTCTCACTTTCTTAGCTGCAGGGTCCAAGGATAGAAACCTCAATTTCAACTTGTCAAATTCCAATAAAACCAAATTTACACTACAATGTTTGGGAGGTCATAACAGAATGTAAAACATAAACAAGCTCAAATTAAGGCCAGCACACGCACAACTATGGCCTAGAGCTCAATGAAGCTGGCAGAAAATTAAGTGATTCTTTCCCATTTATGTAAAGTGGTGGTGGATAGAGTTACCAAAACATAAACATGAAGCAAGTCTGAATACCAGTGTTTTAATTTTTTGAAAAATGAAGAATTTGCATTCCCAATTCCCGTAACCTTTATAGCAAAAATTTCTCCGTTTATATGTAAAAAGCAACTGAACGGGCAAATACAGAAAAGAAGAAGAGGATCATACCAGGCCTCGTCAGAAGAATCATAACCAGAAGTAGACTGACGAACCAAAGCCTCGTAAGAAAGGGCAAAATCAAACACAGGAAAACCACCAAAAATCTCAGAATAGTCGAAATGAGAAGTGTGAACATCAAAGGAGAGCCGATCATCGTCGTCATCAAGAACCGGAAGATCCAAAACGGGAATAGAGAAAGCTCGGGAAGAGTGAAAACCTCCGAAAATCTCAGTATAATCCTCGTAACGAGGAGCTAATGTTGGCACTCCGAACTTGGGCGGACCGCCGAAAACGTCGTCGTACGTAGACTTGGTTGGTGTTGTAATGAAGCCACTTCCATGATAACTCTTTTTAGCAAATGAATGTGACAGATTTTCCATGGAAGGAAATGCTAAACAGTTCACAGTGTAAGTCAGTCGGAAAGAAAATACTTGTATGATGCCCGAAAAAGGGGTAATATGGAAATACTGAAAGAAGAAGTTGCTTTTTTGAAACTTATGTTAAAAAGAATTGCGTATATCGAGGAAACATTATAGTTAGTAAAATATATTTTCATGGGCGATTAACGTTAGTGGGAAAAAGGAAAAGAGAAAGATGACAGTAAGCGTGGTGACAAAAGAGTCGCCCATTGGATAAAACTCCGGCAGCTTTCTGGGACGCTATACATATTTCTTTTCGCATTAACAAGTAAATACTTCAACTATAAATAAAAATAATAAGTATATTAATTCATATTTAGTTATTTAAGTTCTTGTTAAGTTAAAATACGATGAAAATGGATTCTAGATTGTTAAAAATAAAAATTTGACGCTTCAAACAATCTAGGAAGCATAAATAATTTTACATAGGCAATTGGGCGGACAAAAATTTCAAAGGGTAACATGGAAGAGAGTAAGAACATTACTGTCTAATTACAAGGGAAAAAACTAGATTATTAAAGAGTTGTTCAACTTAAACTAATTTTAAAAGAATAATTAACTCTTATAGCAGCTATAACTACAAAGACTAATGAGCTGCTATTTCTGTTTTTTTCCCAATTTTAAAAGGAACTGTCATGGTTAGCCATATTGGTGAGATTCTGGATACTGAAAAAAAACTCAAACTTTGTGGATTGCACGTAAGACTTGATTGGCCCCATTCCATGCATTTCAATTTTCAAACAACTAATCATATAACTGCCCCCCAAACTTTTTTTTTAATAATATATACGAACATACTACCTTCTTTAATTAATATAAAAATTGTATGTCAGAAATGAAAAAAGAAAAAAATTAAAGAGACGTAGTCGATGATTTGTATTTTTAACATATCCATTTTTATTTTTTCCGATAATTAAAATGCATGAAACTCGATTAAAGTTGCTATATCTGAGATAGCTCCGTCACTACCTTCGAGGTTGTCTTCATTGTTAGTCTGTTGAGAAGAATACAAAAAAAATCTGCGTGTTTAGCGATCTCCTTTCTAATTTGTAGGCCATGCCTTTGCCTATTTTGTCAACAATAGAGACAAGAATACACCATTGTTTAATTATAATTTCTTTTTTCAATACAATTAAGAAGAGATGAATCACATTAATTTTAAATATAGAGAAATATATACTAAACGGTTTTTTGGTTGAGTCATAAGTGCTTTAAATATTTTTGGTGATGGGATTTTGATAGCCTCCTTACAACTGTTATTGATGTAGAAATATAAACATTACAACGAATAAATTGATGGAAAATGAAGGTTCTGATTAGGTTATGCTTTGTCCCTTGCTAAATATGATCCAACAGTACTGACCCTATATTGTACAACTTGCTTCAAATAATATTCTGTACATAATTCACTTGATTAATTGGTGAATGGGACCACCAATTCTTGTTGATGACAACTCCGTTATTCCAATAAAACCACAGTGTACCTTAGTACTCATCAAATATAATAACGCTGGTATCAGTAAGTTAACATTAATTGATTAGCTTTATGTTTTAATCAAAGATTCAAAGAAATTGTTTGTATCATATCATAAGAAAGACAAGATTTAGATCCAAAACATGTCATTATTCTAACTACTTTAATATGTCTGGAAAAGAAGAGATAAGCCCTTCTTGTTGGTTACTCTTTGCATCAACCAACCAATTATGAATTGCCAAGAGGCCAAATGATGAATGCTTTTGCATATTCATTTAAAATTATAATGCAAAAGGAAGGGCAAATGTGAATTATGGCATTGTGCAATTGAGACCATTAAGGAGAAAAAAAAAAAAAAGAAGAGGCTCCTAAAGGCTAAAGAGTGTATGCCTCTGGGTCCAATATGTTGGTTAACTTTATTCAAAGTCATAAATTGCTAAAGCCAAATACTCATTTCAATCATTAATGTCTGTAAACTTAATCATTGTATGGATACAGTGTGTACTATGTAGTACTTCTTTATTTAATCTTGTAGATTAAGGCTCCATATATAATATATATACATTTAATTAAGCTCATGAATAAAGATAGCATGATTGCATGGACAAGAACTGCAAATAAAACACAAGCGTGCAGCCCTTTGTCCTCAACATAATATACAAATAGCCTGTATATTTATCATTTAGGTATATGTTATTACTTATATTTTTCTGACGTCAAATCATATTGCTTTTTCAACTTTTCAAAATTTTCACTAATGGCATCATGGCTGTAGTTAACAGATACGGCAATCAAAAAGAATCAAGACTAGCAATTTCCAATCAATATAACAATGCTAAAAGCAAAAAAGAAATATGAATTACTACTGAATAGTATTGATCCCTAGTTGCTTTTGGGAGAAAAAACATTTACAATCAAATTAAGAAGAGAAATTGTGCACCCATTTAAGATTTTTGAAATGACATGTCAACTTGAAAGTATCCACTTACGAGGTGAGCCATCAACCAATTATCGGCTTAGCATTACATCGTACCATATCTTTTTTAACAGAATTATTCCTTTAATAAAATCCTCATATCTTGCTAAACCAATAAGCTATAGAGAGAGGAATATATATAAAATGTCGTGCTGTATTCAAACTTTGTGAAATACTCACGCTGTGTCCACCAATGTATCAAGCTTTGGGGTATTTTCTGCCCCGGTACGATTTTTCAAAAACATAAATTTCATTTTGTTTAGAATGTCTTGATTATGCAACCATTCCTTTAAAAATGTACACAGTAATTGAATTGCTTTCTGGGATTCTTGCACATTCAAGACCGTGTGGCATTTGCTTTGACTGTTTTTCACCTATTTGTGGATACAACACCACAGAAATCAGATAATGATTTTTCAAATTGGCTAACACTGCATTGCATGTGATACTGGATAAGTGTCTTCTAAAGTTTATTCAGAAGAAAATATGCATCAAGAAATTGAGGTTGAGGAGGAAAATCTGTGAAGTTTCTCGTATTACTTAACAGTCAAATATAAACCCTACTGTAACTTTGTCCTTTCAAGAACATCCAAAGGCTCTGATCAGTCAGACATGATAAGTAGAAGAATGCTAGAGCTGCATACCTGTATTAAATTTTGATATTTCAGCTTGGCCTTAATTATTTGAAGGCATTTCCACATTAATCCGCCCAAAACAAAAAGAGTTACCCAATAAGATCACAAAATCCCAGGATACCCCAGTCAGAACCCACACTTAGGAGGCCTTTGGTGCCTTGTCCGGTTGGCTAAGCTCTGGAGGTGTTTCACCAACAACACCCAACACAGAGTCATACTCCTCATCCTTGCGTGCTAATTTCTTCCGTAGCACCTTCTCAAATTCAATCTGATCCAACTCTTTTGCATTTTCAGCTGCATGAGCCTGCGCTAAATTAGAATAGTTTGTGGCAGACTCTGAGATGAACGCTATTTCTTCTTCTGTGAGCTTCCTCAAGAACCTCGCTGGATTTCCTCCCCAGACCTGTGTTTTTTGGTGTCATAATTACAAGTGTTAGCAAGTTGAAATTTGCAACAAAAAAGTTTACTACACATTTCATAACAGCTGAGACAACAAGGTTAAACTTGGAAAGAACTTTTCCTTAGGCTTGTATATATCCAAATCCTAACAAACCTTTGCCTATTCGTCAATAGTTACATGCACAGTTCCACAAGTGTATAATCACGAAGTCAAACAATTAATTGAAGATTAACATGGAAACTAGCATCAGTATGAAGAAATAATACTTTTTCACCAATTGGTAAATACTCGTGTAGGAACCTGTATATGCATCCAAAAACCCCAATAATGGAAAAATAAGTGACTTAAAGTCTGCTACAAACCTCTGCGAATGGAATCCTTGTGTTCTGTCTTACATGGGCACCAGCAGCAACCATAGCATTTTTCTCTACAACCGCCCCATCAAGCACAGTTGCACCCATACCAATAAATGCCTCGTCTTCAACAGTACATCCATGTAACACAGCACTATGACCTTATATTTTGATATCAAAAGTCAAACGTCAAGCTTACTCGAAAATAAATGACAGGTGTATATTATGCACTAAATTGCCAGATATTTCTCACCTATGGTAACATTTTTGCCAATTATTGTAGGCAAAACCTTTCCACTGAGATTCGATTTAGCTACATGGATTAGAGAATTGTCCTGGACATTGGTTCCGGCTCCAATGCTGACACTGTTCACATCACCTGCACGGAATTTCATTTTGAAAAAGACCAAGAAAACTAAGGAACACAAACATTCAGGGCACTCCGCACACACAAAAAGGAAAAAAGCAAAAACACCATGCAATCATAGTTTGATTGAAGCCCCAACTTCTTAACAGAATTAGAGCCCAATGCAGAACTCATATTCTTGCCTTTAAGGAAGCTAAGAATGGACGAAGTGATACTATAAGAGGTGCAATGTAAGTTTTATAACCAAGGGGATAAAAGGAAGAAGGAACAAAACCTTATTCAATACTGTAGGCATGTGAGCTTATTCACTCAGTCAAACATTGTTGGCAACATGCATTAAGCAAGACAGATAGTTCCAAGGTATTTCATCAAAGACTACAATGAGTGTGCATAAACCAAAATTTGCTCAAAATTTAGTCGTCTAAGTTGTAGATTGAGCTTTCGAAAGATAACGTAACAGTTAAAACTTAAAAGAGATTCATGGAGTAGAAAGTAGAGTTGCCTGAGTGAAGCAAGTTTGGGCTTTGGATCTCGTCCCTAAACAAATAATATAAGTTTCAACATAGATGAGCCCAAGTTATCAGGTTAAATCTAATTCGATATTTCTAATAATACAATTGGGTGGAAGCAGATAATTGTCTGACAAATAGTCCTCCAGCAATCTTTTATTTCACAAATTTGACCTTCTCATACATTAACATCTTCTTATAGATTAGTATTTAAAAGGGAATTATTTGACACATTTTTTTTAGAGAAAAGACTATTAATTTCTTTTCAAAAGTTTTATATTGCAATAAAACTCACTTTTGTCATCAACTCATGAATGTACATGCAAGTTGTAATGAACCCACCAAATAAGGATATATAGATTGTAATTTTATTTTTATTTTTTTGATGAAGTACTTAGATTCATTAAAAGGCATCAAGAAGATGCAAGGAAAAAAAATTACAAAAGAAGGGGTTTGCTCTTGCACAAGAATTTACTAAATAACTAAAGAGCAAATATAGTCCAAAAATTGTGATTATGATTGTGATTGTAGGGATAACATTGTGTTTATCAAGTGTTGTTGGTCTTGTGCTATACATGGAGTTTTTAATACAATTCTTAGCTCGTCAAAGAGTAACAAAGTACTCTTGATAGCTAGGAGCTCTCAAAATTAAGAATGAACATACCATGAGTCCACACCTTTGAATTTCGTAGAGATCTCCACATTAAGTTTATCACAAACCCCAAAAATCTTAAGTCTCATTTAGATTATTAAAGCATAATTAGCCCAATATAAGTGTGGAAATGGAACCGGATCCAGCACAACAAGACCGACATTTTCCAATACCAGATCGTACTAGCACCATTTTCCAAAAATCCAGCCGGATCCGGTACCGGAACTTTTTGGAAGTTACATCTCAGTCTGGTGTGGACCGGACCGGTAGACCGGTTTTGAAATTTTTTTAATTTAATATTAAAATTTGAATATTAAGTGGCAAGTGTTAACCAATTTAAAATTTAAATATTAAATTAATATTTCATAATTCTTTTAAAATTAAACTTTTAAAGTTGAAAATTTCTAAGTTAAGTCCTAACTCCTAAGTTTAAATTTTAAAATTTAAATTCTTAAAATTCTCAAATATATAAGTCATTTAATATTTTTTTTTAAAAGTATCACTATAACTTGTTCATCTTTAAGGAAAGTTTAAATTTCAAATTATAAATCTTAAAGTTTAAGGATTTCTCTTTTAAAAGTTTAAAGTTTTTAGAGTTTAAACTTCAAACTTTAAAGTTTCAAAGTTAAGTCCTAAGTTTAATTTAAATTCTTAAAGCTTTCAAGAATATAAGTTATTTAATATTCGGCATAAGAACTTTAAAGTTTCAAAGTTAAGTCCTAAGTTTAATTTAAATTCTTAAAGTTTTCAAGTATATAAGTTATTTAATATTCGGTATAAGAGTTAAGACTATAACTTATAGTCTATAAGTAATTTAATATGGTCCGGATCTGGCAGGATTTTTGAAAAATGATGCCAGTACCGGTCCAGTTGTGCCGGAAAATGCCGGTCTGGTTGTGCCGGATCCGGTTCTTTGCCGCACTTAGCTTAAGTGCAGACTTATTTTAGAGACTTGACATGATATCTTCAATGCCGATTTCTATTGGGTTCTTTCAATCAATTTTTTTTTCACATTCCAATTCAAGAGATTTATTGGGTTCAAATAAAATTATTTAAGTCTTGTATCTTTCATAAATCTTGATAATATTGTTCATAACTGGGGTTTGGTAACAACTAAAAAAGAGTTAATCCAATATAACTAAATTAGAAGAAAGGCTTAATTATATTACCTATAATGTGCATAAAAGATTGTAAACTCAGTCCTACTACTCCTTGTCTTACAAATAAGAACTGACGGCTTTCACAATAGAACTATCAGGTTCTGCAAGCCATGAGACCTTATAATGTTGCATTTCAAGGAATTAGCAATATCTACTGTCCTTGTCTTATAGATAACTACCACTGCAAGATATATATCATACTTATCAGTTCTGAAAAAAATGTAACACCATAATGCTGTATTTCAAGAAATAACCAATCTCTACTTTGCTGAGCTAACCAACTATTAACAAACAACATTTTATAAATAAAGATTTGGCATAGGACATACTGTTGATTCAACTACAAACCTTGAGCTGTCCATAATGCAGGTATCTTCTAAATATCTACCCATTTATATAGTTTAAAAGAGGCAAATATTTTATTCTACAAGAAGGAATGCTTTTCTCACCCTTCTCAATTGTCTCCACAGATATTTTTACCATGACGAAAAATGTATTCTTCAAAATCAATCAATATAACAGCAGCATACTTCTATATGAAGATTTTCTAAGCACTACATTTTTCTAAATAAAGAAGCACTGGCACTACCATCATATGCAGAAGCAGAACGTACCTCGCAGAACACACCCATACCAAATAGAAGCATTACGACCAATGTGAACATCACCAACTATAGAGGCACTTGGGGCCACAAATGCATCTTTATCAACAACTGGTACTTTGTCGAACAGGTTCATCAAAGTTCTATGCCTCGACACTGGAATAAAAAGGAGGTAGAGAATGAAAACTGTTAAAGCAAGAAGACATGCTGCATATTGTAGATATCACATCAACAACCAAAAAGTTTAGATGTGAAACAAAAAATATGTGGTTTGACATAAAGAGGAAAACCATATAATAATAGAAAAAAGGAAAGAGAAGCAGAAGAGGAAATAATTCTAGAAGTATAGCCAAACATGAAGAACAAAAATTAAAACCTAAGATGGTGAGATTGACTGATTGTGAGCAAATATGAATGTAAATAAGATCATCACAATCAACAATAGTAAAATGCTTGTCAATGATTCCGAGCCTCAGCTCTCACCCTGATGAAACTATTTATAGACTAATAATTTATCACAATTGGCCCGAGCTACTTATGGTAGTCACAATATAGTATGTGTGGTTATGTAGAAATGGGTGGGATCAAGTTATAATCTAGCTCTCGGGTTGTTGTTAGACATATTGTTAAGATAGATCATATATGTCATAGTATACTATGCTATAGGTACTTATTGTCATGAGCAGCCTTAGATTAGCAACCCTATATGATCACTCTTCATAAGCTTGAATCAACAATACTTGTAATTGACCTAATTTTCTTAAACAACAAATTGTATCGACTATAGCCGGACTAAGAGGCCTGTTCGGATTAGCGTTTGACTAATAAAAAAGCATAAGTTAGGAATTTTAACTTATGGTGGCTAATGTTTTCCATTTTAGCATTAAACCAGTGCTTATAAGCACTTTTTAAATTAGTCAAACACTCCAAAGTGCTTAAAAGTTATTTTGGCTTACAAGCACCCAAAATAAGCCAATCCACACAGGCTTAATTCATCAGATAGTCTACTACAGCCCACAAGCCAAAGCATCAGGTAATTCTGTCTGCCGAGACTGCGAAATAGACTCATACTAAGTGTTATAGCAGGAATTTGGACCCAAGATCTCCAGATTGTATCCTATGCCTCAACCACTAACCCATCCCCCTGAGACTCATAACCAGTAAAATACTTTGGAAACTACAGTTTCAAAGTTAGAGCATTACGCTTTCGAAGCCCCCAACGAAATGTGATATCACTTATTCTTTCTAGCTTTACTAAGCGGATGTGTTACTTTATGTTATCAAATTCTTTTTTGTGCAACTAACAGGGAAAGTACCCATCCATAGTTCCAAAGGAAAATAAACAAGAGAGAAATAACTCTATGCAGCTGAAAAAACAATACGAAAGTTCAGTACTTCTCATCAAACATTGCAATGTCACCTGCACTAATAAAATTAATGTTGACAAAACGCCAACACAGCAAATGCAGCTAAAACAAACTAGCAAAACCAAGCATAATTTATACAACTGAAAGGGTTCTATGAACTGAACTAATGTGTGAAATAATCAAATACCTAAACCCCTAGTTATCGTTTATATGATAACATAATAATAAATTTAACCCTCATAGATAGGAAGAATCGAGGAGAAAATGGAGATGAGGGAGAGAGGTACGTTGTTCTTGGAAGTAATAGTTGCCCTGGAGGCGGCAGCCTAACCGATCAAGGGCTTGACCCGTCTCCCGGATCCAGAATCCGACGGTGTAGATTGCTTTCTTCACCGAACCCATGCTCTATTGCTTCCGATTCCAGAACCGGATTTCTCCAAAATCAAACGTATATTTCTGTAGAAATGAGTGTTGAGTTTAGCTGAGAGAGGTGTTGAGAAATGAGGAGCGTGGATGCCACAAAGGGTAAAAAGTGGAGTGAGCTGAACCGAACCCAAACGATCCCGACTCGGTGCACTCTTTTCACACCATAAGAAACTTAACTTTTTAGATTTTTTTAACACTCAAAATTGAAAAAAAATTTAATTATAAATTATACTGCTTGTAAAGTTATATTTATTATTTGATAAAGCTAAATAGTGAAAAATATGATTCAAATTTAATTTTAAATATTTTTCTTAATATGTGCATTGAGTCACAAATTAAGTTAAAATGGAATAGAGAGTGTACTATTATTTGGAAATGATATTCTCCATCTCAAGCTTTTTTTAGTTTGTTTCAAAAGAAAATATTACTTCTTTTTTATTATTTTCTTAAATATCATGTTTAAGATAACTAGTTTTTAAGAGAGCCTGTTTAGAAAGTCACCTAGTAATTATAATTAGTGTAGTTACTACACTAGTATTTTTACAGCTTAATAATTAATGTTATTTGTTTGTTTGCCATAATATAATTACAAGTGTATTGTTTGGTTGTACAAGAGGTTATAATAGATTTTAAGCATAAACATAAGTCTATTGTAAAATGGATGTTTAAATAAATATTTTCTTTGTCCACATAATATAATTTGTGGCCACATAATTTAAGGCATTTGCATGATAATTTTCAAGGCCAAAAGCTTGGCAAGTTTAAGGACAAATGTTTGGCAAGTTTAAAGCCAAAAGCTTGGCAAGTTTAAAACCATAAATCATATTTAATCACCAAGTTTTCACATGTATAAATACCCCCTCATTCTTGTAACAAAATGCATAAGTGAGAAAAGAAAGAAACAATAGTGAACAAGTCATATGTATAAATATCCCCTCATTCTTGTAAAAAATGCATAAGTGAGAAAAGAAAGAAACAAGAGTGAACAAGAAATACCACTACATCTTCTCTTTATATTTCTTCTTATTTTCACTATGTTCTTCATCATTTCACAACATAGTCATCTAAAATTAAAAATTCATATTAGACAATAAGAGTGTTTATAAATAACATTAAATTAAATATTTAAGATATATATTATCTTTTGAAAATATATTAATTAGTAAACTATATTTTGCAAATTAGTATAATTTAGGTAAATTAATCATAAAAAATTAAAAAAATACAAGATTATTACAAACATCATGAAATGCATGTCTGATAAAAATATTAATGTTATAAAGATAATGTTATGGTAAAACAATTAAAACATTTGATGAAAAGATAATTTATCAAATCTAACTAAAAAATGAATGACTTTTAATGTGAAATATCAAATCAATACTACTAAAACAAATAAAACTGAAAATATTATGTAAGTTCTAAATTCAAAGTAAAAAATTTAACATAATACTCCTATATTAAATTTCAACATAACATGCATAAATATGATTTAAAAGGAAAAAAAATATAAGTTTATAGCTTTATGCAACAATGAATTCAATTTTAATTTAAAAATTAGAATACTAACTAAAATTATGCTAATAAAAAAATAACATAGAATAAACAAATAAGTAATAGAATATAAAAATTTGCATGGAATCACATGAAATAAAGGTTGAGATGATAATGAAGTAAAATATTTTTATAAAATAAAATATATTCCTAAAAATATTAACATAAAAAAGATAAAAATAAAATAGAAATAAAAGAAAGAAATTAAAAAGTAACCAACTTGTAATTACACAATGTAATTATCAACAATTTACGAATAATGTAATTACATTAAATTACACCCAATACAAGTATTAGAGTGGCTTTCTAAATAGGTCCTAAATGATATTTTGATATATCTTAATTTAAGACTAAATTTAAAAGTCTATTTTATTTTTCTAAAATTTTTATCAAGTTAAAATAGAAGAAACAAATTAAAAATCATTGCATAGCCCTAAGTTTGTATTGTTTGTTTTATCATTGATATTATGATTGTGTGGTGATATAAGACTAAGGTAAGTTTTATAAATTGGTTATTAGATCAATTATGTGGGCAGAAGAAGTAGCAGAAATAACTGAGATGACATGTGAGCATACTAGTAGAGTAGAGAGAGAATTAGAAACGAATACATACAAAACAAGTGGGCAAGCATTCAAAACAAGATAGCTAACACCTCCAATATATGGTAAACTTTTGCGGACGTTGGGCAAGCAATTCTCTCTACAGCACCACTACTGCACGTTACCAGTAGTGCTTCTTTTCCAAATTCATGAAATTACAAGTTCTACATATATTTCAAATATTCCATAATAACACATTAAATCTTCGACAAGTCAACTGGCTTCTCTAATTTAGATTTCCAGTAGTGACATCAGCAGCATGTCCTCAACAAGGTCACTGCCTCAAACTTTCCACAATGTAAGAAGCATACAGATCCCTGTGATCACAACATCATGGAGATGAGTTCTTTTTTTTGTTTGTTAGGATCGCGGGTAACACAGAATAAACAATCTTATAACATGAGAGAACTTTAAAGCACTGACATGGAATACTGGATGGCATCAACAGCTGCTTCAGCAGGAAGAAAGTCCTCAACAGCAACTGACTTGTTCTCATTCTTTTTATCTGTCGACAGAGAGTAAAGGATGTATAGTAGAAACAGATGTAGAACCTAGCAAAGGTTGTCAAAAGCCTTATGCAAACATTTTTTTGCTGAACATATTCTCGACACCTATAAGAAATGGAAATGGACACCCATTGGGGAAGCATATGAAACCAGAATAAATATGAAGCATTTCCTTCTTTATTTAATACACAACTAAACGCCATATAAGAGGGAGGATACAGTCTTCAAAAAAGCGACGGATTTCAGCAAGACGATGAGGAGGAAGCTCCTTGATGTCTTTGTAGTGGCGAAACTCGGGATCATCTGCACACACTGCTATTATCTTGTCATCTTTCTCACCCTGTAACAAAGCATTAACATCAATCAGTTATTCCATTTGCTAAAGGACTAACATTACACTACAGATGTTGTAATGCAGTCACATAAAAGGGAAATATAATTGTGGTGCCACAATGTCGCACGCAACCAAGTTATTTGATCCGTATCTATTAAAATTTCAACTCTGGTTTCACTGTTTGCTCTCTTAAATTTTCTATCAACAGCAACAATTAGAAGTTATCACCCTCATCAAAGTTGACAAAGGGAGAACTTATCAATGATATTCTAATCAAGTATTATTGAGCTCTCTGGTTAAAAATAAATATACAATAAAACTTAAAAGGAAACAAAAAAATTATTTAAGAAAATTATAAGCAAATGGTTTTTTGTTCAGAAATTTTCACCATATCCCAAAGTACATGAGGCAGAAAGTTTACTCTATTAAAAAACCTTACCTGATCAATCATAGGCATCAATCCAATTGCACGAGCACGAAGAAAGGTACTTGGTAACACAGGTTCCTGTACAACAATAAGAGTACCCAGGAGAGTAAGCTTATACTGAGACAAGTAATGCAAAATTGGGCGTAAGGAAGATGTGTGTCTAGTGCATGTAAGTGTGTAAATGGAGACAAACCTGCATCAGTACCAGGACATCCATTGGATCACTGTCTTCACAAAGGGTTCTTGGGATGAAACCATAGTTGTGTGGATAAACAACGGATGAGTACAGTATTCGGTCAACCTTTAAGATACAAGTTCAGCAATGCAGTTGAGTGATTATCACAAAAGTGAAAACTAATAAATGAATTCAGAAAAACTGTGGAAGAGAAATAAAAATCACTGCTCAAGGTAGCACCTTTATGAGGCCACTGGCTTTGTCAAGCTCATACTTGACTTTACTGCCTTTGCCTATTTCAACCACCTGCCGAATAAGTCTCAAGATTTTAGTTTGCATTTAACTTAATGCCATCCAGTGTAGTAATTGGGAGTTGGGACTACCCCTCGGACAGATAACAACAGCTATCACGAAGATAATAATGGGTGTGCAAGCCCCTGTGAGATAACAGGTAGGATGCTATCATTTGAATTCTTTTCCTGCATGTGAAACTGCCAACCATTTTTGTATTTTTCCAGAAGAGAACAGTAGATTATTCAAAGATCACGATTGACTAGATACACACGAATAGTAAATCAGAATGCATAAATCAAAACACCTTGCTTTGCACTTAATAAAGGATCTTCTGGAAAGAATGAAAATTAAATATGCACTATATAACCAAAAAGGGACAAGTACAGCCAGATAAAAAGGTTATGTTTGTAGCTCAAGTACCTTATCAATAATTTCAGAAAAGAATTACTGACAGTCAAACACTTACACAGTTGAAAACTGAGGGTGCACCTGGTCCTGCACGAGCAGAATGTCAAGCATAAGTACAAAAAGATACCAAGCCCCACACTGTACAATGTATAACAAGAACATGAAATAACACCCAGGCAGAAAAATGGATAAACGTGATATACTGATGCTGATTAAAAGGAAATTCACTGAATAGATTTTCTACTTCTTTTCTTGTTACAAGTATTGAATGGCTATCATTACCAATCTCTAGGTCATGCCAAGGATGAGCAGCAACAGATCTTCTTGACATGGATGAGAGAATTCTTTCATTAAGCATAACACGAGAGGTTCCTGAGTTTCTTCCGATCCCTTTTCCACTATTCTCAGCCATGACAAACTTAACAACAAAAAAGAAAGCCAACAATTCTTAGCATATATCAAATTGGTGATAATTCAATGTAATAGTAACAATTATGATCAGAAATAAGCACATAAATTTCCGCCCATGGTTGTCAGCAATACAATTGACATGAACAAATTAACTTTTCACAAGCAAAGAAGTGAGTCCTAGATTAACCTACTGTCAGATTACCCTATGATAATGAAAAATCACAACCGAACTTGAACTTATGGAATTACCGAGTCTATTCAATTCCACTTTGCTTGAATGTATAACCCCAAAAAGAATCAATTGATATATAGATAAGAGTATGGATTCAAAAAGGAGTAAAACCCATAAAGAAGAGCTGAAAATTGGAAAAGATAGTACGATTGGAGTGAAAAGAACGCTAACCAATCCTAGGCACAAACAGCAATCCGTAGTAAAAGCCACTCGCAAAACCGACCCAGAAACAAAAATCTCACAAGAAACTCAGAAACATATACAAGCAAACTACTGCTACAATCTAATTGTAACCTAGAACCACACCCAAAAAGCAACATATAAAAACTTTAAAGAAAAGCTATATGCATTTGCAGATTAAAGCAACCAAAACAAAAATCCATCTGTAAATCGATACAGAAACAAAAATCCATCAACTTACAGAAAGAGAATGGATGAAGGGAGAAGCAGAAGCGTTTCGCTTGAAATAGAAACTACAGTTGCTCACTATTTTCTTCTGTTGTTAGCAGCAATATATACAACTTTTGCGGTGTGTCTGCGTCACATATTCACTTTCTTTCCACTACTCAAGTCAATTTGCGTCGTCGTATCTATTAAAATTTCAACTCTGGTTTCACTGTTTGCTCTCTTAAATTTTCTATCAACAGCAACAATTAGAAGTTATCACCCTCATCAAAGTTGACAAAGGGAGAACTTATCAATGATATTCTAAATTATTTTATACTTTTTTCTTATTGGGAAATGAACTTTTTAGTAATGCAAAGGAACAGTGTCATAGGAAATACAAAAACCAATCAGTGAACGCCACGCAATTTCTACACAAGTACCAAAATCTAGCGCTTACGAATATGAAAAATTAAAAAGAATCTTCCCAAAATATTCTTGGATTAAGAAATGGAAAAGTGAAGCTAAAAGTAAATTTTTTCCTTTCCTTTTGCTTTTTTAAAAATTAATAAATTAATTAATATTTTAAATATTTAAAAATTATACAAAAAATATTATTAATTATAACTTTTTTATATTAATTAATATGATAAAATGAATTTTAAAATATTAGTTAAAATTTATATAATTTTATTCTAAAAAATAAAAATTGTAACAATTAAAAAAAACGAAAGAAAATAGTATAAATGCATCATCTTTTTCCATTATACTCTTTCCTTTTGAAGATCCACTATTTTATAAACATTAAATGAATATGGTTCTTATTTAAAGCCTTCCCTTTTTGCTAACCATAAAATGGAATCAAACAAAATCTTCTCATCAACATAGATACTTAATATATGACAATTTTTTCTCAATATGCCTAATATTTGGTTTGTTAAACCAATTATAAGGGAGTAACAAAAAAACAAATTTAACTAAAAAGGTCCAATCAAACCAACATAAAAGAAATGGTATAAATTTGGTTTAATAATAAGGAAAAAATCGACTAAATTGACATATAAACATGTTTATTGAAGATTTTAGGAGTGATTTGTTTACTCCTAGAATTATTAACAATATAACTTTATTAATATACTAGACGTGGACAGGAAAGGATCAATAAAACAACACAATAAACATAATAAATAAATCTGTCTTCAAGGTGCATAACATCTATAGCAACAGTAATGAGACATCCTAGAAACATCATGTAACTGGTAGTGAGCATTATACTTGGTTTGAGACCAATGAACACATCCAGGAGCGACATTAGTTATAATAAGTTGTTCAGAAATGTGAAACTTACAAGTAAACTAGAAATTCCATACAGAAATGTTGCCAAATTCGGGTGCTCAACCGATATTTGGACTGCAGGTTGTGTTTCAACAGGAGGCATAATTGGTGACGGATTAACTGTCGGTCATTGATGCTTTGGCTGCTGACCAACTCCTTGTCCAATTTCTGAGCAACTAGCACCTTCTTAAGAAAAAAAAAAAAAACAGATGCTGGGGGGATTAGTAACATGGATAACAATCCAACATACTATCAACTTCAAAAAGAGCAAGACATATTGCACAAAGTACCTGTTGATGGGTGAGATGTGTTGGTTGTTGCAAGTGTTGCTCTAACTTTAGGAGTCATTTCTGGCTGCAGAGGACCAAAGAAAGGAGGCTTCAAGAGTAGCAACAATAGATGTACAACACCACAATAGAAGTGCTTCACCAATTTTATAGACCACGAGGTGAGTTTTATATGATTTGTGACAGAAAGCAAATGGCAGAGACATATAAATGAGAATTATTGCATATAGGTTCAGAAACACTTACAGTATTTTGACTCGCAGCAAGTGGAGTGCTTGAAACATTACAAATTCCTGGTGGACTAGGCTTTAGGCAATTCAAGCATAATATGGATTGTGGAGCTCCTTCTGCAGTTAAAACAGGAGTTGGAGGAAAAGAGTTTCTTTTTTATCAAAATCGTGGCCTGATGGTTTTGCTAACAAAGGATATGTCGAAGGTGAGACTGAACATGGAAACAGTGAAGATTGGGTGAGTGATAGAGTGGAAGGTGTTGATAAAGCCCATGGGATTCCTTAATGGAGAAAAGGTGGAGGTAGTGGAAGAACTGGAAGCTGGTTTTAAAGGTGCAAATGGCCTTGAATGGATTCACGGAGAAAAAGAAACATCTGAGGCAGCAGATTCCACTCTACTTCCAGTGCCACAAGAGTTTAGGGGAAAATATATGGGAAATGGACTGCTGTGGCTTTGGAAATGGGGTAGATACAGTTGCTGTAGAATTTTCATTCGATAGAGAGTCGCCCACTGCTCTTTCCACTGCAAATGTACTGGGAATTAAAAGATTGATCAACAGTTGCTTGGTTAAATACTGGTGATATGAATGGCCTCATGTTGTCGATTACACCAAATCCCTGTGTACTGGAAATGCTAAACGAAGAACCAAATTTCTGACCTGAGAATTCACCCATGAAGTATACAAAAAGTTAATGAAATACAAAGTAGATTTCTTTGTTAGCTACAGATAGGAAACAAGTTAAGAATACCTTTATCACCTAACTGGTAGTCCTCAAACCTCAACTCCTCCTGGCTTTTATCTTTATAAGTCTGCATTCCACAAATGGATTGAATTTTTGCACCCCATCAGGTCCTATGCTATCTATCTCTGGAGTTGCAATGTATGATGTTGTTCTACTTCCTTTCTTATTAATACCAAATGCAGAGTTTCCAAAACCAGAGATCTTGAGCAAAGGTGTTGTACTTTCTTTTCCTGGTTTGCAACTTTGGTCTAAAAATTAAAACACTTGGGATAATCAAAAAAATATAAAGTGGGAACAAATAGTACTTAGTACGACTCCCTTTGTACCATTTTACCCGAAAATGATTTAAAGCCACACAAATATCTATCACTTATTTTAGAGCAAAGATTTCGAAAGTCTTACTTTCTTTCTTAAGCTCCGTGCTCAGTCAAACTAACTCATATAAAATGGAATAGAGGGAGTAACATTTAACAAAAGATCAACATGGATTTCAGATCAATGTAGACCATATATTAATGCACATTGAACGGTATATAATCTTAAATGATCTAGATCATCTGCTCCAAAACATCAGAAAATTGACAGTTAAGTAAACCTTTGCTCCCTGACATGGATACTGCAGGCTGGCCAAAGGAATGGGAATCAAATCTTTGGTTGCCAAAGTTTGAGTTGCTTGAAACAAGAAATGAAGGAGCTCTTGGAGATCAAGTATGTAGGAATCAGAGACATTGGCATCCAGGACCACAACAGAGGTTCGTTGGACACGCTATTAACATTACCATTTCTTTTCAAATGTCGATAAAGTGAATGAGCCCGGAGATATGTTTTGTGTTTGAACAGAAGTAGCATGCGTTGCTGCATTAAAGGCTAATGTCCCTGCAGTTAGGAAAGCAGATTGAATTGATTTGCAGATCACTATTTAAAGACTACAAGGCATCAATAGCTGACACAAGAAATCCCACTGAAATACTGTTATTATTACCTTAACACTTTTGGAGAAAAATACAGTTCAATGTGCATAGCTACCTTCACAAGGAGCAGATTTAGCTTTTTAACCAATTCCTAAGCTGCCTTGTTGGTCTAGAAAAGTAAATATGATCTTTCCTTTCATGAAATTGGCAATATTAAGTGTAGCATCTATGCATGTCAATCCTCACCTGGTCCACAGACGAGAAAGAAAGCTGTACTTAATCCATTTGGCAGAGAAATAATAGGAAAACATATTCAAAGAGTGTCTATAGGTCATCCCTATGCAATAATTTATGCGGTCTTTCTTATGAGTGTGTACTTGGACGGAGACCAAAGAATTTTTTTAAAATCAACTTAATTACAGGAAGATATGCACATATAAAGGTAGCAATTAACATATTTAAAGAAGCACAATCTCAATCCCCTTGGGATGAATAACTGCATTGACAATAGGTCATCAAATTTTGAATATAGTCACTAGGACTTCAAAAGATTGCACCGTTCTTTAAACTTTTATTGTTAGAAGTCTAAGGATAGTTTTTTCTAAAGGAAATTTAATAAGAATACTACTGGTATCCAGAGTAATTCACAGTTTAATTACCACTGGTATTCCAAAGTAATTCGAGTGCACACAATATTATCTAGCCACAACCCAGCTGATCATTTATGATAGTCTATGTACTTCCTCCATTATAATTTATTTGTCTTACTTCAAAAAGAGTGCTTCTTTCTTGTTTTATCAACTATTTAATTAGTCTATGTACTTCCTCCATTATAATTTATTTGTCTTACTTCAAAAAGAGTGCTTCTTTCCTGTTTTATCAACTATTTAATTCCAACTTTCGCATGGCATGATTTAAGATCGAAAGATTAAAGAACATTTTGGTACATTCTACGTATCTTTGATTCAAGACCAAAAAATTCAAAAGTCCCTCTTACTTTCTTAAACTCCTATCAAGTCAAAACAAGGCAAACAAATTGACACGAAGAGCAATACCAAGAACTCTTCACAATAATAAACATGAGAAATTGTTGAAAGTAAAGCTTTCTCAATATATAAAAACAGATCTTCGTGTTCTCAAGTATATATCATGGATATGGAGAAGGAGAAATTAAACCACATAAACTATACATCAACTAACTAGAACCAACGTATGAGATCCACAAAGAAGCATAAACACAGGACCAAAAAGAAGAGAGGAACATACCAAGATTCAGTAATCAAGAATGCAGAAAAGTGGATTGAAAAGTAGGCTGTTAATATATGAGAACAACTCAAGGATATCTTTATCACCTAAATGGTAATCCCCAAACCTCAACTCCTCCTGACTTTTATCTTTATAAGTCTGCAATCCACAAATGGATTGAACGTTTGCTCTCCAAATGCTACCTATATCTGAGTTGCAATGTATGATGATGTTCTACCAAATGCTGACTTTCCAAAACCAGAGCTTTGGAGCAAAGTGTCGTACTTTCTTTTCCTGATTAGCAAATTCGAACTAAAGATTAAACACTTAGGATATCCAAAAATATAATGTAGTTAAAAATAATACTTAGCAGTACTTAATAAAAGCTCAACAAGGATTTCAGATCAATACAGAGCATATAGTTATGCACATCGAACAATATATAATGGTCTAGATTACAAAACAAAATTCTCCCTCAAAATGTTGATTAATCTGCTGCTCCTACATGAGAAAATGGACAATAAAGTAAACCTTCACTCCCTGCTGGTTGCCCAAAGGAATAAGAATCAAATCTTCCGGGGCCAACGTGTGAGTTGCTTGAAACACCAAATGAAGGAACTCCTGGAGATCCAAGTATGGAGGAGTCTGAGACATTGGCATCCGTGGACCACAACAGAGGTTCATTGGCCACACTATTGACGTCATATTTCTTTCCAAATGACCATGAGGTGGACAAGTCCAGAGATATGTTTTGTGTTTGACCAGATGTGGTATCCATTACTGCTTTAAAGGCTAATGGTCCTGCAATTAGGAAAGCAGATTGAATAGATTTGCTAATCGCTCAAAGACAACAACAAGCACACAAGCACCAGTAGCTGGCACAAGTTCGGTTTCAAAAATAGTAAGCAATAACACTACCCCCACCAGAAGAAATCCCACTTAGGTATTGCAGTTATTACTAACATTTTTGGAGAAGAGTACAGCTCAATGTGCTCAGATACTTTCACAAGGAGCAGATTTAGCTTTTAAACCAATTCCAAAGCCACCTCACTGCTCTACAAAAGTAAATATGATAGTTCTCCTTTCATGAAATTGGTAGTGTTAAGTGTAGCATCTATATTATATATATGCCAATCCTCACCTGGACCACAGGCAAGAAAGAAAGCTGTACTTAATCAGAAATCATGGGAACAACATATTCAAATAGTGTCTACAGGTCATTCCTATGAAATAACTTAAGTGGTTTTTTCTTCTTTGTGTATTTAGACAGAGATGAGATATGGTTTTTCTTCTATGCGTATTTAGACAGATATGAGATAACATTTATGAAAAATTCAATTGATAAGACATGTTAATGCTTCAAAATCAAGCCAGAAACGGGGGCACTTCTCAACTGCAGAAAGTTGCATGGTGACTTTTTCTCTGAGAAAATTGCACACCCTTGGTTTGGATGTGATCAATGCAAGCTGAAAAATGTCATAACAAAAGTATTTACCACCAAAAGGAGATGAGTTCATTGTTCCAAACACAATGGAGTTGCTAGTCTGTTGAATTCTACCAAATAGGTTCATGTTGCTAAAGGACGAGCTTGAAGCTGTCAAAAGATCAT
Source organism: Solanum virginianum (assembly GCA_000787875.1). NCBI lineage: Eukaryota > Viridiplantae > Streptophyta > Magnoliopsida > Solanales > Solanaceae > Solanum > Solanum virginianum. The sequence continues at coordinate 79,644 of DF358614.1, forward strand.
AAAAAAAAAAGGCAATCACTATATTAATTATGTGATCATGCAAGCTGAAAAATGTCATAACAAAAGTATTTACCACCAAAAGGAGATGAGTTCGTTGTTCCAAACACATTCGAGTTGCTAGTCTGTTGGATTCTACCAAATAGGTTCATGTTGCTAAAGGACGAGCTTGAAGCTGTCAAAAGATCATTAAAAAAAAGGCAATCACTGTATTAATTATGTGATAATGCAAGCAGGAAAATGTCATAACAAAAGTATTTACCACCAAAAGGAGATGAGTTCATTGTTCCAAACACACTGGAGTTGCTAGTCTGTTGAATTCTACCAAATAGGTTCATGTTGCTAATGGACGAGCTTGAAGCTGTCAAAAGATCATCAAAAAAACAAGCAATCACTATATTAATTATGGGATCATGCAAGCTGAAAAATGTCATAACAAAAGTATCTACCACCAAAAGGAGATGAGTTCATTGTTCCAAACACACTGGAGTTGCTAGTCTGTTAAATTCCTGATGTAGAATCAAATAGGTTCATGTTGGCTAAAGGGCGAGCTTGAAGCTGTCAAAAAGATAATCAAAAAACAGGCAATCACTATATTAATTATGCAACGAAAGAATTTGTTTAATCAACATAATTACAGGAATCAAGAAGACAATAATGGGAAATCATACTACGCATGGGAAATCATACTACGCACCATATTGTCGTAGCAATTGCATATTACATATTTGAAGAACAGAATTTGAATCCACATAAGATGAATAAATTAAAAGATTGCACCAACTTCTATTATTAACAGTCTAAGAAGAGGGGAATATACTTGCCCATATTCAGTTATCAGAATTCAAGAATGCAAGAAAGTGGAGTTATCAAGATTCAAGAGAATCAAAAAGTTCGATTCTATCAAGAATCATGATATGGAGAGACGTCTATCAAGTAACTATAACCAACATGCAATATCCCAGAGAAGCACCACATCAGTTATCAAGAAATTTACTTAAAACCCAGAAAAATAGGACACATTGCATCAAAAAGCTTTCGCCTTTCTTACTTGGAACGGTAGTATTGTTCAAGGAAAATGTCGTCATGTTTCGAGCGAGAGAAAGCAAAGAAGAAGAGAAAGGCGAAATATTTTCCGGCGTTTGAAAATATCGTCATGTTTCGAAAGAGAGAAAGCAAAGAAGAAGAGAAAGAATATTTCTCTACGCGAAATATTCCCGGCGTTATCAAGAATGTTTTCCGGCGTGTGAAAGAATGGTGCCTGCTATAAATAGACCTTTACGCGACTTTAAACGCTTGCTTTTTAAGCTAATGGTCCTGAATTCTAAATTATGAAATAGTACAACATACCCAGTAAAATTTTATAAGTGGAGTAAAATTTTATAAGTGCAGACCTTATCACTACTTAAGTAGAGAGGCTGTTTTCTGGTAACCTCATCACAAAATTCATACGCAGAAAGGACTAGATGTGATCAAAAGTAAAAGAAAGCACATGACAATACGAAAATATGATATAATTAACACATAAATAACAGATTTAATTATGAAATAGTAATAGTTACAAATTTAATTGAAAATTCACAAATGTAAAAATTAAAAGCCAACATCTCAATAATTTTAATTAAATAGTTTAATCAAGTATTACAAAAATTGAAATCTAAATTTAAGCGACATTTGAGGGGTAAGAATATCCTCGTTTCCAACATAATTTTACTGAATTTTCTTCTTTTTAAATTTATTATATTACATAATCTTTTTATCAAAATATTTAATAGTCAAAATTTTAGTTAATTTATTTACATAGAATAGTTCTAAATTAAAAGTGAATTACAAATATAAAGAAATTCTAATGCAAAAATTAATTTTGAAAAATAAATAAAATATTAAATAATAAATCAAGAATAATAGTGAAAAGACGATTTTGTCTAAAGTTGAGTATTTTAATGAAGGGCAAAAAATTCAATCGACATATTTAAGGGTCTTCACGCTTTTAATATAGTATAGATAGATATATGTTATATAAGAAGAAGTTTGAAGATGAAACAGGCATGTCGGTAAGCGCATTTTTAGAAAAATTTTTAAAATGTTATTTCTTTTGTTCTATTTTAGTTTAATTAATATATAATTTTTCTGTAAATTATGGGATCCATTTTAACTATAATCTTTAGGGGTCATTTGGTTTGACTACAAGGGATAAGTTATGTTAGGATTAGTAATGATGGAATAAGTTATGTTGAGATTATTTGTTATTGAGTGTATGGTTTGCTGCATAGATTTTAAGAATACATTGTTTGTTTACAAAAATATCCTTCAATCTATTAGTTTATTTTATATATTTTCTTTGCTAGCTTTAGTTATTCAATATTTATTTTTAAAATAAATCTTTCATATTATTTAGCTTAATTATTATAATGTGTGCATTTCCTTGATAATACTATATGCATTTAAAATAAAATTTTTGCCTTATTTAATTTAAAAATAGAACTTTCATTTTAAGTTTATTAAAGTAAAAAAGGATTTATGAAAAATTAAAATATACAAAATATAAGAATTAGTCAATAAAAATTATATCATATAGTGTAATTTTTCAATAGAAATATACGAAGAAGTATCATAAAAATAAGGAGGGAAGGTTATAATGTTAATATATACATTGTATTAAAAATAATATAAATATACAAAGTGAGATATAAAAGAAGTTTAAAAGGATTTTCTTGTCATTTATCCCTTTTATCCTTAAAAATAATATAAATATACAAAATGAGCTATAAAAGAAGTTTAAAAGGAATTTCTTGTCATTTATCTCGGGATAAATTATTCTGGGATTAGTATACCACCAAATAGAATGGATAACTTATCCCGTACTATTTATTAATTTTGGGATAAGTTATCCCGGATTGACCAACCAAACAATAATTTAAAGACCACTATAATTTTATCCCGGGATAAGTTACACTTATTCTTCACACCAAACGGCCCCTTAGTTTTAAATTCATATCTGTCAATTTAGCTTTGTTATTTTGATCAATATTTATGTATACTTTGCAAAATCGGTGATCGATGACTAAAAATACTTAGGAACATCTCAATGGATCTTTTCACATTACATTTATAAAAAAAAGAGATGATTTACTATCACTCAAATATATATTATAATTTATTCTGGAGTAAAAATTTAAAATTATTTAATTATTATCATTTAAAATTTATCAATATTAATAATATTTATTAGGTTTTTATTCTACATTTAATGATACGATTTAATATTATTTAATAAATATCACTCAAGAAATAAATTTATAAATAAATATTGAGCCTGCATACAGAACGAGATTTTCATTACTATTATATATAAAAAACGAAAATTGAGTAGGCAAAGGCGTCAACATGCTTGCTTGTACTGCCAGCTTATTCTCCTTTTGTGCTTCTTCCGTTTATTTTATGGGCCCCATCTATTATCAATATGTTATTCTATTTATTTTTATTTATCCCCTTTAAATTTTATATATCTTTTTAACTAATGATTAATATCAATTTTTATATTAATTGATGTATAATTTCAGGCTTTAAAAAATAATTTATCAAATAAGTAATTAATGTAACGATTCACCTTGATATGCAAAAAGTAAAATTAAAGTAAAAAAATATTTTTAATATAATGGATAAATAAACGTGAAGAGAGAGAGCATCTGATAGCTTTCTGCTCTTTTTCAATTGTAAAAATTACCCCAAAATTCAAATACAAGTATAACATAGGTAACTAGAAATGAAAATGATGAACATTATTTTATTTTCATAAAAACAGATGTCCTAGTGCTTATACCACATAAAGGACTAGATGCATACAAGTCTAGCATCAACATACAAGTACAAGATTATCTTTACAATCTGCCAAGAATGGCTGTGTTGTATATCCTGTTATGAAGGCAGAGAGTGTTTGATAATAGAGGAAAATTTGCAGGACCAAAATTTGGAGCCTTCTCTCAATCAGACTAGCGCGCGTCCATGTGTAGTCATGAATTATAAAAACTGCTGACGGTTGCTCAGATTTTTCCTGTATATGCTCATAAATTTGGCCACAAATTCTGCAATGAGGAGAACTGATGTCATCACATATAGACAAGGCTGGAGGTACATTTACAAGTTAGATTAATACTGCACTTTAACAAGTTACCTTCTAATTTTAACAAAGCAGTCGTTCCAAGAGGGAGCCTTTTCTCCTGCAGATCGTCTTGTTATTAGTCAATGAACGTTTCTCGTATATATACGTTAATATAGAAGGATAGAACTTACATAATAAGCATGCCAGTAATAAATTTCCCTTCTTATACCAGCATCAACTTTCTTAATGAATTCTTCAACTAATTTCTGCATTGGATTGAACATAAACATGTCATGATCTTCCTTGGATATATATTAGTACCTCTTTAAACATCGTTATTAAAGTTCATACACTTTACCAGGAGAATAAGTTTTGGATGTACAAACTCCGTCAAAAGTTTTTGGAACTTCCCTCGAACAGAAAATAACCTGATTAAATCACACACCTTTACTGTTAACTTTGATAATTTTTTAGAATAATTTCTATTTTAGAATTTCATTACCTTGTTTGGTTGGGATCAGCGAGAATTTCTGCTGCAACCTCTGTTACTACTTCTTCCCATCCTATTGAAAGTGGTTGGTCTTCAGCAAAGGGATAGCTGTATAAAGTGTGTGGATTAGTAATCCATAAACTAGAAAGGGCATTATCAGTGAGTATGGTAGTGTTACTTGTGTGCTTTGCAGGCTTCAAGAGCCATAATTGCTCTCCGTAGGTTTTGCTTTGACTTGGCGGCTATCTTAGCAGCAAACCCCATTGGTAGTTCAAATTCCTCCTTTCTTGCTATCTGAATAAGAACTTCCATGATCTAAGCAACGCAAAAGATAAAGTTAGAAGGAAATCTTGAGTCTGGTTGAAGATATGATAGCCAAAATGATGTGTTACATTTATAGTCAGTGTTACTGAAAGTTATTATCAGAATGTACTATTTCTACACTTACTTCATGAGTTACAGGAGCTGCAACTTCAAAAACTTTGCTTCGGATTTTCACCGAGTCAAGTATGGCTAAATCATCTTCACAGCAGAGAATGAGTTTGCAAGCATCTGAATAGCAGTCCATTATCCATTTAACGAGGTGCTGTATGTTCTCCGCAGCTTTGTCCACATTATAAAGAACTATTACTGTAAGCAGAAAAGGACTTCTTAGTTAGGTGAAGACTGAAGTGATAGAATGTAAATTAGTTTTCCTCTGATAGATATGATCACCTTTGTAATCAGCTTTATTATTTACTCTGCTGATTTCAGGGGTAAGTGCATACTCTGAAGTTATTTGTTTGACTAAAGCCATAATCACATATCTAGCATTAGGCTCAAACTGAACGTTGAGCTCAAAATGGTGTGGACTTGAACTTACTGGTACAACAACTTGCACTGGCCTTGTTTCCTGTCAGCAGACGGAAAAGAAGATAAATATAACAGTGATACTTGGCACTAGTTATGCAAATAAAATGACATTCTACAGCATGGAAATAAACTAAACTCTCTTTAACACTGCCGGTTTACCAAATAATGTGTGATAATTAACAATGTATTGTCTACAAAAATCAACCACTAAACAGATGAATCCAGATTCAATTGAAAATCCACAAGATTTTAGCCGTATTTTATCCTTATAGTATTTTATGTAAACTATATCAAAAATTGTGCCAAATAGTTTCCACTTTAATCGAGGGAATGGTGCTGTCGGAGCACACCAAAAGGTATTGTTGTTTGGTCGGAAAATGGAAGGTGAGAAATTTTAAAGAGACTTAGAGCCCTAACTTCCATGGTCAAGAGAGACTTGCATAAATAAATAAATAGCGGAAAATAAATCAAGCCTGAGGTACCTTAATTTGGAAGTATCTCAAATCATGGGATATCTGCAAAACAAGAAAAATATATTAGCAGGAAACACTTGTACTGATGAACCACAAAAAAATATAACATAGGATCGCTAAGTCTGGCATTACTTACGTTGTAGATTTCATCTCCATAGATTTCACGCAAAAGAGCCATCGTGAGCGCTCTCCTCCCAGAACCAGGAGAACCCTTGAATAAGATCTGTGGAAGGATTTCATTTGAAGAAACCTAGAACAGAAAACATTAGAAAACCAAAAAAACCTGTGATCTGAGCAGAAAAATTTTAAAAATGTCCTTGTGAGTGTATCTTTGTCACTTGATTCATCAGAAAAAGGGAATTTCAATCATGTTTACCAGGTCTTTAAGTAGTAAAGCTTCTTGCTTGTGGCAAGTAAATCCTTCTAGTGAAGCCGGCTGATGCTTATCAGCCCAGAAGGGTCTCAAGCTTTGAGCTACAGATGCCTTGGCAATTACTAAAGCTTCATCAACCGGACGCGCTCTTTCTGGAGATTCTCTTTTTGAGTTTCTACAAGTTCCGTTCTTGATACAAGAAAACCATGGTTCTGACTGACTGTTTTGCCTGTTCGCAGTGAATTTTCTCATACTTTTAGTTGTCCTCCCGCTTAGATCACTCACATTACTGCTCTGTCTACTTACAAAAGTGCTTGCGCTTGTAATTCTTTTAGTCAGAGCATTAGTACTAGATAAATTCCCTTTTCCACTCCGATTAAATTTAGCAGGTGTTTTCGCAGATTCAACATTTCTATCAGTCAGTACCTGAGGCTTTTTATCGAACTTCCTTTCAGTGATCTTCTGCATGTTCAAGGCTTCATAGTCCCGAGAAAAGAAAATGTCACCAGGTGAAACTGTTTCTGTGCTTTGAAACATATGATTAGCACCAGTAGTGCTTCCAGAAATCTTTGCTTCGGCGATCATTTCATTAAGTTCACCTCCTGAAGGTCTATGTTTATTCGGAGTTTCCCTTTCTTTCCGCGATAAGCTCCTAACTGACAATTGGGAAGGTGTCTTATTTGCTTTCCTTCGCTCCTTGGAAGCATCAAACTTGTGCTGTCTGTCAGGTCTAGGAGCAGAAGCGTACCTGCGATTATAATTTGATTTCTCCCCTACTCTACTATGAACACTATTATTACCTTGTGGTTGATTTTGCTTCCTATTTGAATCAGCAAAAAGCCCCTCACGATTGCCACCGGCATATTTATATGGAGACATATTTCTACGGTTCTCAGATTTCTGAAAAGGACTTGCATTTCTATGAGAATATGAATGATCAGGCCTGCGTGAAAATGCACTAACACTTCTAGGTAAATCCTTTGGAGAAGGATGAAATTCACCATCATCGATATCTCTGCGAGGTTTATAAGGAGACTTAGTAGTTCTCCTTCGAGCAGAACCTGGAACATTAGTCCTCCAGCTTGAATTAAAAGATTTACTGTCCTTTGCGTTCTTAAATGCTACATTTGGCTCTTCCGGTTCATATTCTTCAAGATCTATTTCTTTTTCATTCTCCGCATTTGCTTCCCTACTCTTGTCCAACGTCCAGTCTGTCTCCGTATCTGAAGGCTCATAACCACTTCTTCTTTGCCTTATGGTTGATGAGATTTTCAGTTGTAAACCTCTGTTATACGTTGACGCTCCCTCCATTTTAGCAGTATTTTCCTCCAAGAATAGAAAAATTCAAGTAATAATTTGCTGGTCTAAAAGGAAAAAATACTCATAGGTGGCAATTAGAATCCAACGTATTCTGTGAAGACAGAAACATACAGAGAATGGCAACAAAACTGTACGAATAAGATTTTTTCTTGTGTGTGTGAGAAAAGCACAAGAAAAGAACAACTATGGTGTTCAAGATGTAATTAAATAAAACAGAATATTATTACTGCTTCATTTTTAATTAAATGGTCACATAATTATTGGTAAATGATTTAAGTAATAAAAATGTGTTCTCCGTAAGCTGTTAAAACTTTTTGGACAAGTGATCATATTAATTCAACATATGATTTCACATTGGAATAGGAATATTCTGAAACGGGTGCTGAAGGGGTGAATAAATGGAACAGAATTTATAGTAAAATATGAAAAGAGAGATGAAAACAAAGCAGAAAAATTGGTGAAAACGATGAGCTGGGGCAGAATTAAAACCAGCTAATATAGCATAAAGAAAGAAGAACAAGCTTTTGTTTATTACAAAGACGTTCTGAAACTTCTAAGAGCATTGCCGAGGGTGACGAGCTGTTAATTTTGTCGTCTCTGCATGGAACAAAACGATTTCCTAAATCACTATCCTGGTCTCACATTGTTTCTTGTCTTCTTCAGAAAAAGCTCATGAGAATCTTCTAAACTGCCATCAACTTCTAAGTACCACGTGCAACTTTCCCCGAAGGTCATAAAGAATCTTCAATGTCAAGTTATACTGCCATGACTAGGTCAGAATGGCCGAATCCAATAGGCAATAGGTTAGCTCTACCTGGAAGAAGTAATCAATTTAGTAAGCTTTTTGTCTAATCTTACACCAGACCAGTTCTTGATTATTATGTTCAACTCATGATTTTTGAGTTTTCATCTCTCTTTTCCTTTTCTTTTTGTTTGAAGGGGGCATGTGGAAATTAATAAATAGAAGGAACTTCGCTGTTAATACAACTGTTGCTATTGGTACTTCGATTATGACCCCTTTTGTAGTTGCTGAATCCTCTCAAGGTCCCCTTTGTACCTTTTGAGTTACTGGTATCTGTTTAGTGTGTGTATATCTACTTAACAAAGATTGATAAATACAGGCTTGCAGCAATTACCATTTAAACCAGAGGGATACAACTATTGGACATGGCGAGGCTACAGAATTCATTATGTGGTGGTAGGGGAAGGGTTTCCAATTGTTATGATTCATGGATTTGCTTCTTCTTCTTTTCATTGGAGGTAATTCTATATTTGTGTTTGTATGACATTGAGTTTAACTATAAGATTTATTGGGCTTATTTGCATCCAATCTTAGGTATAACATACCAGAACTGGCTAAAAGATACAAGGTTTATGCTCTAGATTTGCTAGGATTTGGCTGGAGTGAAAAGGCACTAATAGACTATGATGCCTTGATTTGGAGAGATCAGATTATCGAGTTCTTAAACGAGATAGTTAAACAACCTGCTGTTTTAGTTGGGAACAGGTGAGTTCATTCATTTACCAACTTGTCATTGCAATGAATCTCCAAGATGCAATTAGCAACTTCAATTGGTAGAGCTTCAGTAATATATAAGTATAATGTTATCGAATTATACTATGATGACTCTTGTATTACTTAACAGTCTTGGAGGGTTTACTACTTTGTTAGCAGCAGCAGCACTGCCAGAACAAGTAAAGGGAGTTTCCTTAATAAATAGTGCAGGACAATTTGGGGACGATATTAGTACAACTGAAAAAACTAAAGAGACAGTCTTACATAAGTTCATAGTAAAGCCAGTGGAGGAAATCTTTCAACGTGTTATTGTCAGATTGGTGTTTTGGCTAACCATGCGACCAGATCAAATTGAAGCTGTGCTGAAGAGTGGTGTATGTTACTTCCTGGCTAAATTTTCTTTTATGAACTTGATGACATGATTCTAAAATTTTGCTCTACTTGCATATGCAAAATATGTACAAGTACTCTTACCTTTTAGCTTGCACATATATCTTAGCTAGGAGAATCTGCAAGTAGTAAGAGCTGTTAGCTTTTTTGCAAGCTTTCAGATATGGTACGGTGAATCCAATAGATGACAGCTAAAGAAGTCTTACAATTGATAGTTGATCAATATTTAGGACCGACTCATGAGTTCAAGCAGAAACTAAAATTCATCTCTTGACATTTGCTTCCATGTGAAGCTACTTCTAAATATTGTTTCTTTCCTCAAACTTAACGGAGGATTGAACTGTCAGAAAATGAGATTTGATCCTTAAATCTCTTGCTATTTGCACGGTGCATCAGAAACGGATGGCTGGTTTCTGCATTTGCATTTCACTTGTTATTTAGCCACTGATCTTCAGGAATTATCATCAGACAGACGACCTAACCTTTTTTATGTTTATTGTTTTAAGGTTTATGTAAACCATTCAAATGTGGATAATTACCTCATCAATTCAATTATTAGGCCTGCAGCTGACCCCAATGCCTATGAAGTTTATTACCGGTATGAATGCAGCTATGTAGCCTATAGGTTTTCACCTCCTTTTGGTAACTAAAAACATTATATATATTTTTCTCGCTTTCAAAATTATTATCTGCCTTATTAGACTAAAATCTTAACAGAAATCTCGCCATCATTCATATTGCAGTCCTCGATTCTCATGACTCAAGCCTGTTTGACGAGTTGTCTTTGGAACTTTAAATTGAGATGGTTTGGCCTTTTTCAGCATATGCCAAGAAAGTTCTGCAAATTGATCTAAGTTTGAAGACAATGTTGAAATACTAACAACATTTAGAAGTGTGCAAAAAGTTCTACTACATCTTTGTCAGATATATAAAGTTACAACTGCTGTTTGTGCACCAAAGTTTAGTTTAAGCAAGTTAGCTAATGTTGTCTACTTTGCATTTCTGCAGACTATTAACACAACTCATGTCAAACCCAACAAAGTACACACTTGACAGTGTGTTGAGCCAACTGTCTTGCCCATTGTTGTTATTGTGGGGTGACCTAGACCCTTGGGTTCATGATCATGCAAAGCCAAATCGAATTAAGGATTTCTATCCAAACACATCCCTTGTAAACTTGCAGGCAGGGCATTATCCCCAGGATGAAGTTCCAGAACAAGTGAATAAAGCTTTATTAGATTGGTTGTCAACCTTGGCACCTTCTCTGGAAAGAGCATCACAAATTTAGCCTCACAAATCACCTTCTCTGATACTATTTTTTTCAAAACCATTTGATCTGAACATGTTTAATTTATACTTACTATTTCTAGGTACGTGCCTTGTACATGCCCCCTACTAAATCCTGTCGAGTAGTTATTTATAAATATATAACGTAACTGTGAAAAGATCAACAAGTCACTATGCTACTACTTTTGCAAACTTCTTAAGTACTATTGAAGATTTTTCACTGACTATTCTATTTTGTGGAATATTTGGTAATATATCCAACCACATTAAACTTGCCCAAAAATAACTCGTAAGAAACAAACCCATAAAAAGATAACACAAAAAATAGCAGAAAAACCAGTGTTTCTATACTGGAAAAAAAATATTGCACCCGTACCACAAACTTATATTACACCATTTGTGGACCAAAGTATTGGTATTAAGGGCATTTTTAGACCAAACTATAAATGAAAGGTATTTTTATTCCTTTCATATAGTTTAAGGGCATTTTTACCCTTTTTCCCTCGATAATATACTAAATCTTATAATAATATCATAAATTATTATGTACTTTGCAAATATATTAATATTGGGTAGTGGAAGAGACGGACTATTAATTATCACCTCATAATTAGTAATGAGTTAACTTGAAAAATTTGCACAAATAATAAATTAGCATCGGAAACGTTAGTTATTATAGCTAAGACAAATGTATAAACTTTGTACAGAAAATGAATAGGAAACGTAAGTTATTACATTACAACAACTAAAAGTGAATGTCTTAAATTTTGTACCAAAAATGAATATGCCTAATTTTGTTTTATTATTTAAGATAATGTATTTACATTTTTATACAAAAATATTAAAATTTAAATTAAAGGGTAAAATCATAATTTGAGGTTAAGAGTTTCTCGCTTTTAATATATACTAGTCTTATTGTATGCGCTTTGTGCGTGATCAAATCGTGTGTTTTATCCAGTAACAAATATTAGATAGAAAAATTAAATTTAATTATGAATTTATAAAAAGATAAATAATTTATTACAAAGGTAATTTTAATAAATTATTTATCTATAAAAGTCCTATATGTCATGGTAAATTAGAATTTTTTTTAGCAACTATAAAGTGTTTTCTTTATTCAAATAAGAAGTAGAAATTGTTAAATAAAAAAAAATTTAGAAATCTTACAACATTGAAACTCAAAAATATAAAAATGTATCCGTTGTGTATAGCATGTCAAAAACAAAAAGAAAATTCTTTGCTTCTTTAGGTGAAAATCAGGTAGGGAATAGTTAACTTAACTTTACTTATTCCAAACACCAAGCACTAAAGCTAAAGAAGTTGGACAAAGCAATGTCCAACTCATTTCTCTCATCATTCAATCACATGTGCGGGATATTTTCATCTTTATATCGTCTTTCTAACTCAATATTAAATTTTACGCTAAATTTTATTTTGATATAAAATTTAATATTATTGAGCTTTAATCTAACACAAATCTTATTTTAGTGAAAAATTTGGTGTTTTCAAGCTACCACCTTTGATGTATGAATAGTGTTGCATCAAATTTTTAATGTTTTTATCATACTAATTCGCTTTTTAAAATATTTTAATATTATTTTAGTATACAAAATTTTTAATTAAACATTATATGAATTTTAATATTTTAGAATGCAAGATGTCATTTTTGTTAGAGAAAGGAATCTTCTTCTTGCAAAATTTCAAAAAAGAGGTATATTTGAACTAAAATCTAATTAAGGAGTATTTTTGCTTTATTTTTAATAGTTCGGAAGTTTTTTTAATTTTTTTTAAATTTTTTTATTAGAGAGATACTTTTGAGTATTTTCTGTATTTCAGCTCTCTCAACAGTCCAGCAGGCACCAGTACAAATAACATCGCCTGTAAGCACACCACAAGTCGGAAATTCCCATCCATGGAAGCCTCAGTGAGACTACTCACTTGTTCTAATCGCCACCATCTCTCCACTCACCTCTTCCTCAAACTCAATTACAAGCCCCTTCCTTTATCATCATTTTCCTTTCAAACCCCTTCACTTTCTTCTCCCTCAAAGAATCGCCCCCACATTTTCTCATCACATCGCAATTTTTCCTCCAATCCCTCCTACCCACTTTCTTCTCCATTTGGGTTTTCGAAAACTTCCTTCCCATCGCAATTCTTGAATCCCATCTTATCCAGCGATCGTTTTGCTCGTATATTATCGGGTACCCAAGATAAAGTATTCAATTGGCATTTTGCCGCTGGCAGTGAAAATGGTATTAAAATTGGGGCAACACCAAAGGAAGGCCCAATTGTGACGGTTGTGCTGTTGGGTTGGCTCGGGTCAAAGCCGAAACATTTGAGGAGGTATATTGGTTTGTATAACTCAAAGGGTATTCACGCTGTAACATTTGTTGCTTCTGTGAGAGATGTTCTTTCTTTTGATCTTGGCAAGAAATTGGAGGAGAGGATTGCTATGTTGGCAAATGAACTTGCTTTGTGGTTGTCGGAATCCGACAAGGATGGCCGTGAACGGTGTTTGATTTTTCACACCTTCAGTAATACCGGATGGCTTACGTAGGTTGATTGATTAATGGGAATTTTCAAATATTGATTATGCTAAGCTTATTCATCATGTTAGCTGTTTTAACCTTTTTTAGTAGAGTATTTGTTTCTGTGCAGTTATGGTGCTATTCTCGAGAATTTGAAAAACAGACAGGATTTGCTGGAAAAGATCATAGGTTCTGTCGTGGATTCAGGTGGTGATCCAGAGATAAGCCCCAAGGTTGTTTGGTTTACCTCATCTACCATTACTTCCCTTTATCTGATGCTTTATTAGGAATTTAGGATTATATATTCAGCTGATTTTGATGCTTCTGAATTGTTTGAACCTTAATTATTCTTTTCTCTATTATGGTTTGGTAAAATTTTATTATGGACTCATCATATTGTTGAAGGACCAGGATGATTGATGTATATGGAGGAGTTCTTCGACGTCAATGTTGTTTCCCTTTCACTGATCAACATAGGAATACCTGAAAAGTTTTTACCCTCTGCTGCCAAAGAAATGACTTTTCTCATTGCAAAGGAAACAAGTTGGGTTCCTTATGTTGTGCGGAAGCGTTTGAAATTAAAGTTGAATATGAAATCATAAACAAAGACAGAGACACAATATTTAACGTGG
>DF358613.1:3263-30904 GCA_000787875.1 Solanum virginianum
CATAAAGGCGCTTACCAACTCTGATGTGACTATTAACTGTGTCTCCACTCTATCATATATTTATATGCTTTTTCACATAGTTACCTTCACAGCTACATTCATACGCGGATACCAACTTATATGAGTTCTTATTGACAAATAAAGTCCATAAGTTGTTTCATCTCATACGCATTTCACTATTTATGTAACATACTCCTTTCCTTGTCATATGGTATTGTATGGTTATCTATATGTCATATGCTACCTACACAGTTCCAAAGCTCCAATAATTTGACCACCAAAAGATCATCTTAAAGGTAATTGAAAGTAAAGAATATTGCTTATAGATAGGTGGTAGCCCAAAGGGGTGGAAGAATCACCTAGCTAGGGTGATCCTATCACGGGGGGTAGCCCAAGGGGGCTAAGGAAGAGCCTAGCTAGGGACGAACCCGATATAGTTACCCCTAATCAACTAGGTTTTTTACAGCATGCTGTGCACAGATTACACAAATGTTACAGTAAAGGTAAAGTGATGTAAAGAATGTAAAGTACGTGATCCCATAGTATAATCAAAGGTGGTCTCTTATCATATATCAGTGCATAGTTTCATTTGAGTTGTTATTTTATGTACAGTATTTCCTGCCTTACATATTAGTACATTATCTCGTACTGACATCCCTTATAGGGGACCTGCATTTCATGCCGCAGGTACAAGTGCTAGTAGATCTCCCCAGTAGGAGTACATGCTATTCAGCTGTGGTTACCAAGCTCCAGATTGCTTCGGGGCTTTGAATGTCTAGAGTTTATATTTTTGTATTGTATATTTAGTTGAGGCGGGGCCTGTCCTGACCCTTATTAGATACTTGGCAGTATTTAGAGGCTTTGTAGACTATATAAATTAAAGTGTGGGCATATTTTATACTTCAGACAGCGTGGCCCCAACGACCTAGTCATATACTTTTTCTTTTGGCTTGCTAGTGCTATCTACTTTCTTAAAGGCATACTAGAGATGAAATTCCTTATAATGCATATAGAAAACGTATAGTTACAGGTTCGTTCTCTTGGGCCTTATCGGCAACGGGCGCCAGTCTGCCTTAATGGGATTTGGGGCGTGACATTAGGGATGCTCTCACCTTGCTTGCACAAGTGATGTCTAATCCAGCCAACCAAGGGTCCGAAGCCCCTTATGCTCCTACGCCGACCTCTTAGGTAGGAGACTTTATGAGAATGAATCCCTCGGAGTTTCATAGGTCAAAAGTGAGTGAGAACCCCCAAGAGTTCATTGATGAGGTCTAAAATATTTTGTCTATTTTGGGTGTTGGGCTAATGAAAAGGCGGAGTTGGCGGCGTACCAACTTAAAGTGGTAGCTCAAATATGGTACAATCAATGGAACGAAGAGAAGGAGGTTGGCTATGTGGTTCTTTGGGAGGAGTCCAAAATTGCTTTCCTTAATCGGTTCTTCCCTCTTGAACTTAGGGAAGCTAATTTGGTGGAATTTGTGAAGTTGAGACAAGGGTCCATGAGCGTAAGGGAGTATGTCCTCAAGTTCACCTAACTTTCAAAGTTTTCTCCTCATTTGATTGCCGACCCAAGGTCGAGGATGAGCAAATTTATTGTGGGTGAAATCAACTTCATTAGCAAAGAATGTCGGTCCGCCATGTTGATTAGTGACATGGACTTATCACGATTGATGACCTATGCCGAAGAAATGGAAGAGGAGAAATTAAGGAAGAGGAGGGGGCATGAGGCCAAGAGGGCCCATTTTAAGGGTAAGTTCCAAAGAAGTGGCCGGTTCCATCAAGGCCAAAGGCCTACTCATACATTTGATAAGAGGGTTGCAAATGATCTTCCGAGAGCCCAATGTGTTAGGGGTGTGGCTCCTATTGATGTGGGTTTGCAGGGTGGTAAGGGTCATGGTGGCCCATGTTTAAAGAATACCGGTACTTGTTATGGTTGTGGGAAATTAGGGCGTAAGGCTATATATTTCCCTCGAAATTGCAACAAGGGCAAGGAGGTTAGTCCACAAGGTGATAACGTGATCCCATTAGGGAGAGGCGGCCGACAAGATGGTGCCCCAAGGCACAACCGGTTCTACTCTTTGCATGGGAGGCAAGGGGTTGGTGGAGTCCCCAATGTTGTTACTGGTATGTTGAATATTTTTGACTTTGATATGTATGCATTGATTGATCCAGTTGCCACCCTTTCTTTTGTTACCCCCTTTGTTGCCCAAAAGTTCCATGTTGGCCCAAAGTTGTTACATGAGTCATATGAAGTGTCTACTCCTGTTGGTGCATCTATTATTGCTAGGAAAGTTTATAGAAATTTTCCTATTTGCATTTTGCATAAAATTTTGCCTTGTGATCTTGTTGAGTTAGACATGGTGGATTTTGATATCATTTTTAGGATGTACTGGTTACATGCCTACTATGCTTCTATTGATTGTAGAACCCATAGGGTCAAGTTCTAATTTCCAAATAATCTCGTCCTTGAGTGGAAAAGACAATATGTGGTGGTCAAGGGTAGATATATCTCTTACATTAAAGATCGTAAGTTGATCTCTAAGGGGTGTCTTTACCATCTTGTGAGGGTTAGGGATGTGTAGTCTAAAGTCCTTCCCATAGAGTTAGTTCCAGTTGTAAATAAGTTTCTTGATGTCTTCCCAAATGACCTTCCTGGTGTTCCTCCCGAAAGGGAAATAGACTTTGGCATAGACTCCTCCCCAATACTTAACCCATCTCTATTCCCCCTTATCATATGGCCCCGGTGGAGTTGAAGGAAATTTTGAGGGACTTGTTGGAGAACGAATTTATTAGACTTAGTCAATCACCTTGGGGTGCTCCGGTGTTGTTTTTGAAAAAGAAGGATGGGTCCTTTAGGATGTGTATTGACTACCGGCAACTCAATAGAGTAACCATCAAGAATAGGTATCCTCTTCCAAGGATTGATGACTTATTTGACCAATTACAAGGGGCTAGCCATTTCTCTAAGATTGATCTTCGTCCCGGTATCATCAAGTGAAGGTGAGGGAGTATGATATTACCAAGGCGACCTTCTGAACTAGATATGGGCATTATGAGTTTGTTGTGATGTCCTTTGGGTTGACTAATGCACCAGCCATCTTCATTGACCTAATGAATAGGGTCTTCAAACCCTACCTTGATTCCTTTTTTGTGGTCTTCATTGATAGCATTTTCATTTATTCTCATGGTGAAGAAGAGCATAGGGCTCGTTTGAGTATAGTGTTGCAAAGATTGAGGGAGGAGCAATTGTATGCTATATATGAAAAGTGTGAATTTTGGTTGAGGGCAGCTGGCTTCCTAGGATATATGTGGTGTCGGGGGATGGTACTAAAGTAGACCCAAAGAAAATTGATGTGATTAGAAATTGGCTTCGACCATTGACCCCGTCGAACATTAGGAGTTTCTTGGGTTTAGCGAGCTTTTATCGGAGGTTTATGAATGGGTTCTCTTCTATTGTTTCTCCTATGATAAAATTGACTCAAAAAAAGGTTAAGTTTTTGTGGACCGATGAATGTGAGAGGAGCTTCCAAACATTGAAAGATAGGCTTGTGTCTACTCCTATATTGTCACTACCTAATGGACTTGTGGGATTTGTTGTGCATTCTGATGCTTCCTGAGTTGGTTTAGGCTGTGTGTTGATGCAAAGTGGTAAGGTCATAGCTTATTCTTCTAGACAACTCAAAGTGCATGAAAAGTACTATCCTACCCATGATCTTGAATTAGCCACAATTGTGTTTGCATTAAAGATTTGGCGTCACTACTTGTATGGGGTGCATATTGATGTGCTCACCAATCATAAGAGCCTCCAATATGTCTTCACTCAAAAGGATATCTACTTGAGGCAAAGAAGATGGTTAGAACTTCTTAAAGACGATGCTATGAGTGAGCATTATCATCTGAGTAAGGCAAATGTGGTAGTGGATACCTTGAGTAGGGTGTCCATGGGTAGCCTAGCACATGTTGCTGGTGGTGATAAGGAAATAGCTAGGGACGTGCATTAGTTGGCTAGATTGGGAGTTAGGTTGGAAGAGGATGGTAATAGTGGTGTGGTTATTGTTGATGGTTCCAAGTCTTCTTTGGTTGATGAGGTTATGGAAAAACAAGACCTTGATCCCTCCTGTTTAGAATTGAAGGCCTTAGTGAAAGAGTGCAAGGTGGAGGTTTTCTCCCAAGGGGGAGATGGTGGCTTTAGGTACGAAAGTAGGTTGTGTGTACCATCTGTCGACGGGTTGATAGAAAAGATCCTTGTTGAGGCCCATAACTCTTCTTATTCTATCCACCCTGGTTCCACTAAAATGTATAGAGACTTGAGAGATGTGTATTGGTGGGTAAGCATGAAGAGAGACATTGCCAAATTTGCTTTTGGTTGTCATACTTGCCAACAAGTCAAAGTCGAACATCAAAGGCTGGGTGGCCTAACCCAAGACATTGAGGTTCCTACTTGGAAGTGGGAAGAGATAAATAAGGATTTTGTGGTTGAGTTGCCCAAGACTAGAATGGGTTTTTATTCCAATTGGGTAGTGGTTGATAGGATGAGAAAATCGACAG
Organism: Solanum virginianum; assembly: GCA_000787875.1. Lineage (NCBI taxonomy): Eukaryota > Viridiplantae > Streptophyta > Magnoliopsida > Solanales > Solanaceae > Solanum > Solanum virginianum. Next base: position 7,812 of record DF358613.1, read on the forward strand.
TGGGAGGTAATAAATACGGATTTTGTGGTTGGGTTGCCCAAGACTAGAAAGGGTTTTGATTCCATTTGGGTTGTGGTTGATAGGATGACAAATTGGAGAGTTAGTTCCAGGGGTTGCCCAAGACTAGAAAGGGTTTTGATTCCATTTGGGTTGTGGTTGATAGGATGACAAATTGGGCTCACTTTCTACTAGTTGAGACCACATATGGGGCTGAAGATTAGGCAAGGTTGTACATTCGTTACTTGGCAAGGTTTCATGGGGTTCCTTTGTCCATCATATTGGACCATGAGGCACAATTTACTTCATATTTTTGGAGATCTATCCAAAGGGGGCTTGGTACTAGAGTTAAGCTTTCTACAATCTTCCACCCTCAAATGAATAGCCAAGCCAAGAGGACTATCCAAACCCTTGAGGATATGGTTAGGGCATGTGTGTTGGAGTTTAAAGGTAGTTAGGATGACCATCTTCTATTGATTGAGTTTGCCTACAACAATAGCTATCATTGTAGCATCATTATGGCTCCTTTTGAGGCTTTCTATGGGAGACATTGTAGATCACTGGTTGGTTGGTTTGAGGTTGGTGAGGTAGCTTTGTTGGGACCAGATCTACTTATGAAGGTTCTTCTGAAGGCTAGGATGATTACATAAAGGTTGAAGACAACCCAACGTCATCAAAAATCCTATACCGATATGAGAAAAAGAGACCTTGAATTCAACATTGGTGATTGGGTCTACCTAAAGGTTTTACCCATGAAGGGTGTGGTCCATTTTGGTAAGAAGGGCAAGTTGAGCCCAAGGTATGTTGTTCCTTATGAGGTCATGAGAAGGGTTGGCAAGGTAGCTTATGGGTTGAGGTTGCCTAGTGAGATGGAATTGGTTCATCCGGTGTTCCATGTGTCAGTCCTTATGAGGTCATGAAGAGGGCTAGCACGGTAGCTTATGAGTTGAGGTTGCCTAGTAAGAAGAAATTAGTTCATCCGATGTTCCATGTGTCCATGTAAAGGAAATGTGTTGGTTATCTGAATGCCATTGTGCCTCTTGATGTTGTGGGTGTTATTGAGGATAATTTGAAATATGAAGAGGTTTCGGTTCAGATTTTGGATAGGCAAGTGAAGAGGTTGAGAAACAAAGAGGTGGTTTTCGTTAAGGTCCTTTGGAGCAATCAACAAGTTGAGAGTGCTACTTGGGAGGCCGAAGTGGACATCCAAAAGCCATATCCTAACCTTTTCTGCTCCACTCAAGCCTAAGGTATATATATAAGTCCTTCATTTGATCTCATGTCTTAAGTTCAGCCCCATGTCATTTCATATGTTCATGTTTAAATTGACAAGTTCATGATGATTTTACACTTGTGATGATGTTTTTGAAATGATGTTTAAGTACACTGTTGCATCTCTATGTGGGTTGAAATGGTCATGTTTGTGTCTCTCATATACATTTCTCTCACATTTGGGGACGATGTTCCCAAGGGAGAGATATTGAAACGACCCCAAAAAAGTGCCCGAAAATGTGCCTTAGAAGTGCCTGGAATCATAATTTTGATATATCTCAAAATTTATGCATGATATCAAAAATACAACTTCATATTCTTGTTCAGGGGGTCATTTTGAGTGGAAAATGGGTCTACCCCAATTTTATTACAAACGATTAGCAATTTCAAATTTCAAAAATTTGAATTTCTAGAACCGATCCACAACAGTGCCACGATGCACAGCCGATGTGGACTAGTGTAAATATCTCCTCCACAATAGTCCGCATTGTGGACTAGATGCGGACCTATGTAAATTCTACCTAGTTATTTTCTTGTGGTTCAAGGCTTTTAAGTCTTGGCCCTAAGTGTCCCCAAACGTAAAAATACCCATACTTAACCATTTTGCACCCTCATATCATTCTAAACATTCCCCAATACTCACAAAAAATACTTAGCGAAATATTTTGCTCCTAAATTCACACCTCAAACCCTCACAAGATTTTAGGGTTCTCACTCAAGCTTTAAGTCTCCATCTCGAATCTTCACCAAGCTCATCTCCAGAGCTAAGGTATGTGGGTTTCTTTCACGGGCTCCTTTCACCCATGATACCCAAGCTCTCCTTACTCAAAATTGCATAATTTAAAGTTGATTTTTTCGTGGGTCTTATCTATTATGAAAATCACTGCATAATATGTTGGGGTTCATGAAATTGTGACTATTTTACCATGTTTTGAGCTATGAATCTATGGTCTATTGTAAGGTTTGATGAACAATTTTGATGTATATTTCTTGAGGGTGCTACCAAGTATCTATTGAGGGTTTAAAATTGAATTTACTAGCATAATTTCACTCTTGAATTGCATGTTTTTACAGTAGCATTACACACCCTCTAAGTGTTTGATAAAATATCCGGTTATTTATTCTTGAGAAATTTAAAGTTCTAATGTATGTCTTATGAGTTGAATGACTATATGATGATGAAAAGGAATGTATATATATGACAATGAAAGGAGTGTACATAAATATGATATTATCTCTATATAGTGTTGGGGATGACCAAACCTAGCTCAAGGGGTTGTAGGCCCGGGTAACCTATCGAGGGATTGGTACCTTGGTCACCTAGCTCGAGGGGTGATAGGCCCGGGTAACCTTGTTAAGGGTTGGTACCCATCAACCTTAATGAAGGGTTTGTACTCTGTCAACCTCGATGCGGGGTTAGTACTCAATCAACCTCGGTGGGGGTTTATACTCCATCAACCTCATGAAGGAGTTAGTACCTTAATCACCTATCCAAGGGGGTGGTAGGCCTTAGCTTTCACTAAAATGTCACTCCTTACACTCGTATTATGGTCTATATAAGCATGATCTTTTTACTTCAAACATCATTCATACATGTCATATTGCTAGTATGCTATTCATTGCTTATGATTATGCATTTTGCCTATGATATCTACCTCTTGTTGCATTGAATCTTGCATATATAGTACATTCAAACATACTAATACATAATCTATGCCTACATTATGTCACCATGTAGGAACCGGTGCATCGATTGATCATCCTCCTCCACGTAGCTAGTACGACTTCTATCAAGCTTGTTGGTGAGTCCTCCATTCCAGGGACATTACTTATGATCTATTGCTACATGGTAAGACTTTCTCTCTTTGATGTATGTATTGACTATGAGGGTGAGCCCAATTGCTTTGTCTTGGCCCCTATCTCTTATCTATGTAGTAGAGGTGTTATTGGACATCTCATGTATCTATGCTATGAGCTTGACTCTATTGACTTTTGATGTTTATAATATGGGAGTTTATCTTTAGTCCTAATTTCCCTTGTTTATTCTTATCTCTTATTGTCATTCTACTTGCTTCCGCAATCAAGGATGTGTGATGATATGCTATGAAGCTTATTTGGGGTTCCTTGGGGTTCCCTATTCACCGGTCACATCTAGGGCCTAGGCTTGGGTCATGATAAAGTTCTAAAATTTTTTATCTATGTTCAGGAATATAACAATTAATATTCTATTCGTAGATGCCCTTTTGAAAATACTAGAATATGCAAAGTTTATGAAAGAATTAGTCACCAAGAACAAAAATCTTGAATTTGAAACTATTGAGGTTTCTAACCATTGTAGTGCTATTATGTCAAGTAATTTGTTGGCTAAAAAGAAAGATCTCGAGGCATTTACTATTCTTTGCAGAATCAGTGTAAATAATTTGATGTCTCTTGTCATTTTTAAACAACTTGATTTAGGTGCACTTTCATAGATAACTATAATGCTTTTGATGGTTGATCACTCTATTGAAAAGGTGGTGGGTATCTTGTATGATGTTTTAGCGAAGGTGGATAATTTTTTTTCAGTCGATTTTATGATAATTGATTGTGAGATAGATATTGAAATTTCAATCATTTTGGGAAGGCCATCTTTTGCCACCGGTACAGCATTAGTGGATGACGAATTTGGTGATTTGAAAGGCAAGGTCAATGATTAAGAAGTCAGTTTAAATGTTTGCAAGTCTATTAAGCAACCAAAATAGTGGTAGATTGTGTCTTATATTATATAGTAGAAGAATCGATCTCAAATGTTGAAGAAATGTTGAGTCTTGATGAATCTCTTGCAGTCATGTTATTGAATTATGTGGGTGATGTGATTGAAGATTATGATAAGGTGGTAGAACCCCTTGATGGGATGAGATCATGTTTTTATTCCAAAAATCCTAAGAAACTTGATCTTGATTTGACAAATAGGGGAAACTACACCAACAAAGCCCTCAATTGAAGAGCCTCTAAAGCTTAAACATAAGGCACTTTCTTCTCAGTTGTGGTATGTATTTCTTGGTAGCGGTGAGAAACTATCGATTATTTGTGCAACTAATTTATTGGACCACCCAGTGTTTGCATTGGTGAGTGTGTTATGAAAGTTTATCAAAGAAGTTGGGTAGACAATTGTAGATATTATTGGAATCCCCTTGAAGATTTGTCCTCACAAGAGCAATTTGGTCAAAGATTGCAAGTCTAGTATTAAAAATCAAAGACGACCTAATCCTCTAATCAAAGAAGTTATGAAGAAGGAGATAGTTAAGATATTGGATGTTGGATATGTATATCCTATTTTGGATAGTAGGTGGGCGAGCCTGGATTGAGTACCAAAGAAAGGAGGAGTGACTGTGGTAAAAACTGAGAAGGATAACTTATCTCCACAAGGTCGGTAATAAGGTGGAGTGTTTACATGGATTATCCAAATTTGAATTCATGGATGAAAAAAGATCATTTTCTTAAGCTGTTCATAGATCAAATATTGGACCAACTTGCTGATAGAGGTTTGTATTGTTTCTTGGACAAATATTCAGAGTATAACCAAAGTGCTATTGTCCCCGATGGTCAAGAAAAGACTACTTTCACATGTCCCTATGGTACGGTTAGTTTCAAAAGAATGTCTTTCGAGTTGTGCAATGCACTAGTGACTTTTGAAAGGTGTATGCTCTCCATTTTCACCGACATGGTTGAGAACTTCGTGGAATCTTCACAGATGATTTCTTGGTGGTTGATGATATATTTAAGGGTTAGTTGATTCAATTGGAAAGAGTATTATAGTAGTGTGTTGAAATTAAATTGGTCTTAAATTGGGAGAAATGCTATTTTATTGTTAAGGAAGGAACTATGCTTAGGCATAAATTTCAAGGAGTGTTTTACAGGTAGATCAATCAAAAGTTGATATCATTACCAAACTCCTCCCCCCAATCTTAGTCAAGGGAGTGGGGAGGTTTCTTGGCCATGTGGGTTTTATAGAAGATTCATCAATGATTTTGCAAAAGTTGCTCACCACTTGTGTAAGCTCCTTGAAAAGGATTATCCCTTTGATTTTAATGAATCATGTTTGAATGCATTTAATGAGTCAAAAGAAAGGCTTGTGAAAACCCCAATTACTATTGCTCCTGATTGAAATCTTCCTTTCAAAGTCATATGTAATGCTAGTGGGTGTGCTTTGTGCGCACTCTTGGGTTAAAGGAAGGAAAAATTATTTCATTCAATCTATTACACATCCAAAACATTGAAATAATGCTCAGAAAAATTACACTGTGATGGAACAAGAACTACTTGTAGTTATTTATGCATTTGAGAAATTTTGAGCGTATCTTCTTTGGTCCAAAGTTATAGATCACACCAATCATGCAACCTCAAGTTACTTAATAAAAAAGAAAGAGGTGAAGCATAGGTTGATTTGGTTGACTATTGCTTCAGGAGGTTGATTTTGAGGTGAAGGATCAAAAAGGGTGTGAAAACCAAGTGGGGGATCACCTTTCTCATCTTGAACCTAATATGATTGTTATAGGAGGCAATGAAATCGATGACTCATTCCCAGATGAAACCTTGATGGCTATTTCACGAAGCCAAGTTCCTTGGTATGTTGATATTGCAAATTATCATTTATGTGGAATTGTGCCAAATGGGTCGAATCACAATTAAGTGGAGAGATTCTTTTTCAATGTGAAAGGTATTTTTGGGACGAACCTTTCTTATTCAGGGAATGTGCTTATAATATTGTGAGAAGATGCATTCCTAAAGTATTGATGAATGATATTCTTGATGTTTGCCATGCTTTCCCAGTTGGTGGTCACTATGGTGGTATTCGTAAAAAACCTAAAGTATTGCAATGCAGGTATCTTTGGCTAGGTCCTTATCGTAATGCAAATGAATTTGTCAGGGCTTATCCATAATGTCAAATGCAAGGTAACATTTCTCAAAAACATAAACTTCCCTTACCTCATAAACATGAAGTCAAATTTTTTGATGTGTAGGGTTTGGGCTTCGTGGTTCTATTTGTGAGTTCACTTGGGAATCATTATATCTTGGTGGTTGTGGATTATGTTTCTAAGTTAGTAGGGGCAGTTGCATTACCCATAAACAATGGCAAAGACATGATCAATTTTTGAAAAAGCATATTCTCACTTAATTTGGAATACCACGTGTAATCATTAGTGATGGAGGATCCTTTTTTTAAAGAATGTTTGCTCTATTGCTTAGCAAGTATGAGATTAAACATCGAGTGGAAACACCCTATCATCCTCAAACAAGTGGTCATATGGAAGTATCAAACTAGGAGATCAAAAGCATACTTGCTAAAACGGTCAATGTTAATAGGACTGATTAGTCGAGGAAACTTGATGATGCACGTTTTCCCTATTGTATGCAACTCTAATTGGAATATCACTATACAAACTCATATTTCAAAAGGCATGTCACTTGCTTATTAAGCTTGAACATAAGTCATTGTACACCTTGAAGAAGGCTAACCTTGATTAGAATAATGCAACCAATGATCGTCTTTCTCAATTACATCATATGTAAGAGTTTAGGTTAGGAGCTTTTGAAAATATTGCAATTTACGAGGAGAAAATAAAAAGATAGCATGACATGAAGATCTTCTAATATAAATTTAGAGTTGATAATTGAGTGTTGCTCTATAATTCTCATTTACAATTATTCCTAGGCAAACTGAAGTTTAGGTGGTCAGGACTTTTTACAGTTTGCTGTGTGTTAGGAAATGGAGCCATAGTTATGAAAAATAAGAAGGGTAAGCACTTTAAGGTAAATGGACAACAATTCAAAATGTATTTTGGGAACCACCAAATATGAGAATGGTTGAAGTAACATACAGAAACAAGGCTTGATTAATTTAGCCATGTTGTGCCATGATGTTAAATAAAGTTCTTCTTGGGAGGCAATTCAAAGTGTTAGTGATTTTGAATAATGTCTGTTGAGTATGTAGGTGAGCAAGAGTGGAATTTGGAATGGGAACAATTGGTGACCCAAAGTAGGATAAAGGCAGATCAGCAAAGTGACTCAGCCATGTAAACTTTCACTGCCTTTTGGGTTGGTTTTGATCTAGGGTTTGCTGTGAAATTTGGCAGTCAAAGTGTTCACTCGGTGGATTATCGATGTTGTTCGATGATAGAATATCTGACCACCTTTTAGGATTGCCTAATGTGCTTGGCAGTGTAAGTGGTCATCATCAAATTACACCACTTGACTGATCTTTATGGTTTAAAAAATATTTTAAGTCTTTTGAATTTTGTACCTTCATTGTTGCATTATTTTTTCACTCCACGCACTACTAGAACAAGTTTTTGTTTGTTTTTGCTTTTGAGTGTTGATTTCATCATTTGTTCTTCAAGATCATCATCATTGTGTATTAACTCCTCATTCGGTAAGTTCTTGAGCCTTTATCTGTGAACATCATTGGATTTTCAACATGGCTTATGAGTAGTTATTGATTGGTAGGGCTGGTTTTAATCGATGTTTTACTTAGTCTCAAAATCTTAGGTCTTAAATGGGTATTGTTCCAGTGTTATGTTCAATTGTTCCCATGAATGGAATTAAACTTGTTTGATATTGGGTGTGATGTATAATTACCTATCTTAGTATTTGTTATTGTGATTGTGGATATATTGAGTCATGTTGATATGGTCATTATCGAAACAACAGATTTTTATGATAAATGTGAATGTTTGGGTTTGGCTTTTATGATAATTGTTGTTTGATTTGTTTATCGTATGTGTTGAGATATTGAATAAAGTCTAAGTAGCCCATATTCGGCCAAAAGGCTTGAATTTGCTCGATTACATAGTGGGTAACGTATTTCTTAAGGATAAAGTCATTATTTTGTTGAATTTGTGATAAGTGCATGAAATCTAAGAGTCATAGGGCTTAATAAGGTGTTTGTAAGGACCTGGACCTTGTAAGGCCTTAACAATACATGGAAATTTGGTTTCTGGAAGTTTTTGACCAAGGAGTCATCCCAAGGGCACCTCTACGAGTTGTGGAGTAGTCCATGAGTAGTGAAAGGGTTCCTTGAGGTGGCCCTTGGCCTTATGTTAGTTTCCTTGTGCGTATGGTGTTGTTCAAGACTAAGTGACTCTCTACTAAGCCCTTCATGGCTCGTGGGGCTCACCACTGGTCGTGACGTGGCTCGTGGTAGGAGCCTTAGGCTTGAAAGCCATGTTTTGAGTAAGGCCCCTCACAAATGACCATATACATGGGTTGTGTAGCACTACACAGATCAAGTGGGGTCCTAGGAGGTGTTGATCCAAAATTTTACTAAGTGTGAAATCACCATTTTGGAACTTGGTATCTTCATACAGACGCTTGTACGACCCCTGAAGCTTCACACGGTCTGTGAGGCCTTCAGTGGAATCACCCTTGGTCTAAAAAAATCTTCCTGAATATTGTGTGAAATTCTCTAAGTGTTGTCTCACGGGCACCCATACAGTCCGTGTGACTTCACACGACCCCTGTGCCCACCTGACAGGTCCCCTAGCAACTTTTTGAATCTCGTTACATTAATGGCTTTCTTGTAATTTTGGTTATTCCAAAGGGTTGTTGATGACTTTCTAACCTATCCTAAACCCCTAAAAAGACCTATACTCCTTTGTTCGTATTCATATATATTCCATACACTTAGAATATTCAAATTTTCTCACCTACAGAACTCCCCTCAAGTGTTCCATTGGAGGATTAGCTCAGAGCTCAAGGAAGGGCCTTCTTCTTCAATCAATTTGTTCTTGATTCTTCTTAAACATCTAAGGTATGTAGGATTGATTCATGATCTCCTTTCAACCATGAAGACCCCAAACTCTTTTACTCCTTGATTTATTAAATTAAGCTTACTTTGAATATGGGTATTTTAAATGATTTTTTATTTGATTCAATCGAGATATGAGTTATGTTTAAGTGATGTAACCCCTAATATGTTGAATTGCATTGATATTATGAAGATTTGAATATGTATATCCCTTTAAATATTGGATTTAAGCATGGGTAATCTAAATTATGATTTGAATGTGAATTTACTCATGGATTTACTTATATTTCACAATATATTGTTGATTTAAGTATGAATCTCTATTGCCCATGCTATTCTCTCATCATTCATGGCATATGCATACATGAACATTGTTCATGAAGTTTATGTTGTCGGCTAAGTCCCAATTATGATGATGTCTGTGTTTTCAAGAAAAGTATGGGTATGACTAGAATGTGATCACAAAATATCTATGATATGGCTCTTTGAGAAATTATGGGTGTTTACACCACTATGATGAAGGAGCTATTACTATGCATGAAAGTATGACATGAAGTGTGATTTGGCTTTTTAGCCCAAGTATGCATGATTATGAAGTATGTTTGGCTTTTAAGCCTAAGTATGCATTATTATGATTTGACAAGTCTTATGCCTAAGACCATGAGTATGGCCCACCTCTCACACTTGTGCCAATGAGTGTATGATTAAGTATGCATTGTTATGATTTGAGAAGACTTATTCCTCTTTTACAAGTATGTATATTTATATGTATTCTCGTAAGATGATGTCTTAGCACCAAGTGAGCTTGTGTGAGGGGGGATATCCCCAAGGTCCCTTATATAAGTCCTCAAGTCCCATTACTATGTGCCAAACATACATTCATGTTTATGCCCTTTTTAAGAGATAATTATGTTAATGGATCTGCCCTTAGCAAGTAGGTCACCTCTTCATTTGTTATGGGGAAGATGATGGAGTTCAAAGTTATATCTCACTTAGTGTTATGTCGGTTAAGGTCCCATCCCCGCTATGTACAAAGTACTTTGACATTCATGCATTATGGATTTCATGGCATATTGATATATTATTCTTTCTTATATACTTCTTTCTATATGTTCCCTTGCCATCTAACATATAATGCAAGTTTAATGAGATCATATGCATTACATACCTACATACCGAATACATTCAAATGTACTAACACAAACTCTTTGCCTACATGAAACCATAGAGGGATCAAAGACTATCTTCATCCACCTCTTGACGGTTAGCTTGGTTTGTAAAGGATTGCTTGTGGTAAGATCTATGATCCAAGGACAAGCCACCTACTATCTACCTACTATGTTACTTTCCCTTATGTTTTCTTACTTTGAGGGTGGCCCAGGACATGTCTTGGTCCCCATCCTATTATATGACATAGAGGCATTATTGGATAACATATAAACTCTATGTACAGATTTGTGTCATGTATTTTTACTTGCTTATGGAGATTATTGCTATGGTTATCCCTTTGATGTTAATGATATGATGATATGTTTATGTTGAGATGGAGATATGTTAAGTTTGACGTCCCATTCTATCCTCATAGCATAAGTCATATTCTCCTGCCCCATAGTTCTTAAGTGCTATGTGCGATGTGAATACATGCAAATTCCTATCCCTATGACATCCCCATAGTGTGAGTCATACTTTCTTGTCCCTTAGAACTATCTTTACTTCTTGTTTAAATGCTTCCAAACTGATGATGTTATGTTGATGCTGTGAGGCTTATTTAGGGACTCTCGAGTTTCCTTTTTCTATGTCACTCATAGGCCCTAGGCTTGAGTTATTAAAAGCTTAGTATTGAGCAAATGATCCTCAAAGTGTAACATGCTGTCTCGATTAGAGTTTTATTCATGGGTGTGAAGTGCAACATATCTATGAGTGGGAGGCTATGATGGCGTTCTATGAATTATCTCACTTCTTCATGTCTTACGTCATGCTTTGAACAACATCTTAAGTCTTCCTAATTCTGACGATGTCTTTGATGCCTTAAAGAAGATGCCTCCTAGAAGAGCCCATGCACCAAGACAGAACCCTGACAATGAGGACCAAGTCCCTCAAAACCCTTTGGGAGAGCCGATTACTCAAGATGAATTCCAAACTGCCTTTTCCATGCTTTCCCAAGTGGTGACCAGCTAGGCTAGGCAGGCTAATCCTCCTCCTCATGCTCTCACTCTTGTTGCTAGAGTGATAGATTTCACCTGAATGAATCCTCCAGAGTGTTATGGGTCAAAATCTGATGAGTATGCTCAAACTTCATTAATGAACTCTCTAAAGTGTTGACTATCCTAGGGGTGACTTTAGAAGAGAAAACTGAGCTAGCTGCCTATCAGTTGAAGGATGTTGCTCAAGTGTGGTACACTCAATGGTAGATAGAGAGGATTGATGATAATGGTGTTAGTTGGGAAGAATTCAAGTTTGCCTTTCTGGACCATTTCTTTCCACTTGAACTTTAAGAGGCCAGAACAACATAATTTATCAACCTCAATCAGGGTGGAATGAGTGTGAGGGAATATGCCCTTAAGTTCACAAAGCTCTCAGAGTATGTTTCCATGCTAGTGACTGACCCTCATGCAAGAATGCATAAGTTTATTTCTGAGAAATCGACATTGGTTGTAAAAGAATGTCGTATGGCTATGCTTATTCCGAACATGTACATAGCCAAGCTTATGACATATGCTGAACATATCAAAGGGGAAAAGATCAAGGAGAAGAGGGTGAATGATTCCAAGAAAGCCCATTATGATGGTGGGTTCTCCGACTCTAGCAGTGGTGGTGGATATGGTTGTTATCAACAAGGCTAGGGTTGGGTAGGGCTGCCAACAATAGTATGCCACCTTTTAAGGAACCTATTGGAGATGGACATGTTCATCTCAATGTTACAAGTGTGGGAAGAGTTACCCAGTAAGGTGCTTGTGGGGTTCCTGGTGCTTGCTTCGTATACCAAAGAAAGGCCAAGTGGCTTCATTTAATCAAGGTCAACAAAGGGACCAGTAGGATGGTGCACCCAAAAGTAGCAGGTTGTATGCTTTGCATACCAAACAAGAAGTAGAGGAGACTCTGGATATAGTGACTGGTATGTTAAAAATCTTTGATTTTGATGCTTATTCTTTACTTGACCTTGGTGCAAATTTATCTTTTGCTTTTGGATGTTAAGTTTAGTTCGAGCCTTGAAATCTTGAGGGAACCCTTTTCAGTTTATACTCTCGAGGGTAAGTCTATTTTTTCCCAAAGAGTCTATCGGGGTTATCCTTTCTCTGTCTTGCATAAAGTCCTTCCATGTAATCTAGTAGAACTTTGGATGTTTGATTTTGATATTATTCTCGGGATGGATTGGTTGCACGCATCATATACCTCTATAGATTGTAGAACCTAAAGAGTAAAATTCTAATTTCTAGATGAGCCTATTATTGAGTGGAAGGGTAGTGATTTTGCTATCAAGGGTCAGCCTATCTCCTATCTCAAAGCTCGAAGGATGATTTCTAAGTGTACATTTATCATATTGTGCGAGTTAGAGATGTGGAGTCTAAGACACCTACCCTTGAATTGTTTCCGGTGGTTAATGAGTTTTCAGATGTATTCTTAGAAGATTTACCTGGTATTTCTCCCGAAAGGAAAGTAGACTTTGGTATAGATATTCTCCCGACTACTTCACCTATTTCCATTCCTCCTTATCGTATTGCATCAGCTGAATTTTGATGAAGTTAAGGACCAGTTGAAAGACTTGTTGGATAAAGGTTTTATTAGATCGAGTATATCGCCATGGGGTGCCCCAGTATTATTTGTAAGGAAGAAAGATGGGTCTCTTCGGGTGGATTATCATCAACTGAAGGTCAGGAAGTGTGACATTCCCAAAATGACCTTCCGGACTAGATACAGGCATATTGAATTTGTGATAATGTCATTTGGTTTGACTAATGTTCCAGCTGTGTTTATGGATCTTATGAATTAGGTGTTTAAGCTATTTCTTGATAATTTTGTGGTTGTCTTCATCAATGATATTCTGATTTATTGCCGAGTGATCTGGAGCATATGGACCATTTGAGGTTGGTTCTCCAGACTTTGAGAGAAAAACAACTGTATGCCAAGTTAAAAGATATGAGGTTTGGTTCGGTGAAGTAGTTTTTCTTTGTTTTGTGGTATCTAGTGATGGTATTACGATTGACCTAAGAAGATTGAAGCCATACAAAATTAGCCTAGACCATTGACTCCCTCGGATGTTTGAAGTTTTCATGGGTTAGCTGGTTATTATAGGAGATTTATTAAAGGCTTCTCATCCATTGCATTTCCATTGACTAAGTTAACTCAAAAGAAGGCCAAGTTTATATGGTTAGGTAAGTGTGAGAAGAGCTTTTAGACTTTCAAAGACCATCTTACGTCGGCTCCTGTTTTGACTCTATCAGATGGCTTAGATGGGTTTGTGGTGTATTGTGATGTTTCTCAGGTGAGTTAGGTTATGTGCTCATGCAACATGGTAAGGTGATAGCTTAGGCATCTAGGCAATTGAAGGTGCATGAACAAAATAATCCAACCCATGATCTTGAGTTAGCGGTTGTGGTGTTTTCTTTAAAAATTTGGAGACACTATTTATATGGGGTTCATGTTTATGTGTTCACCAATCACAAAAGCTTGCAATATGTGTTCACCTAAAGAAATCTTAACTTGAGGCAAAAAAAGTGGTTGGAGCTTCTTAAGGATTACTATATAAGTGTTCAATATCATCCACGCAAGGCAAATGTTATAGCCGATGCTCTTTGTAGGCTATTTGTGGGGAGTGTGGCCCATGCTGATAGAGGAAAAAAGGAATTGGTAAAAGATGTTCATCATTTGGCTAGGTTGGGTGTTAGATTGGCTGACTCTACTGATGGGGGTATTCATGTTCAAAATGGGGCTGAGTCTACTGTGGTTGTTGATGTCAAGGCAAAACACTATTTGCACCTATTTTTGGTTGAGTTAAAGAAGTTAGTTGTGGAAAAGAAGGTAGAGGTTTTCTTCTAAGGGGGATATGGTCTACTTTGGTGTTAAGACCAGTTATGTGTTCCGAATGTTGATTGCCTTAAGGAGGTGATCATGAGAGAATCCCATAACTCCCATTATTTCATACATTCATGATCCACCAAAATGTATCAGGATTTGAGGGAAGTGTATTGGTGGCATGGTGAAATGCCCCAAAAATGCACTGAAAATGTGCTTCAAAAATGCCTATAATCGTAATTTCTATATATCTTAAAATACGTGTGTTAACCGACTTCATATTCTTGATCAGGGGAAAAAATTAAGTGGCAAATGGGTATAACCCCGATTTTAGAGGACCTGTAGTGAAAAATATTTCTCTAATTTTCGATTTCCAGTGGCCATTTGCGCCCTGACCGCGACATGCCAACGACGTGAATTAGTGTTGGAGGGGACTTCGCATCTAGTCCGCGTCGCGCCAAAGGCGCAAACCACTATATTATTTTCCTTTGTTTTTCATTTCAGCGCAAGGGCCTTGGGGTCATGGCCCCCTGCCCACTTATGCCTGAAAACACCTATACTTAGCCATTTTCAACACCATATCACTCCAAACCCTCTCTAAAACCTCCAACCATTTTATCAAAAACTCCCATCCAAATTCAAGTGTCTCAAGCTTAATTTCAAATATCAAGAACTCTATTCAAGCTTCAAGTCTACATCAAGAAAACCAAGTTTAAGGTATGTGGGTTTTATCCATTGGGTTCTTTTAGCCATAGAGTCCAACCTTTCTATTTTATGAAAATTGCATGATTTCAAGTTGTATTACTTTTGGTTATATAGTATGACGAAATATGAACATGAAATATGTTGGAGTTTTGTCAAATATTGTTGATTATTCATAATCATCTACGTTGAACTTATACTATGAAGTAATCTTTGTCTATTGAGACTATACATGATTCAAGCTATGAAATCTATGAACTACTGTGAAGTTTTGATATGATTTACAAGTTACCCATGATGGGATTATACCATGATGTTGGTAGGCTGATTTATATGACTTTAAGATGCATTGATTTCACTATTTCATAATTTATACTCTTGCATTTTGCAAGATTTGAACATGTACTCATTCATATGTGCCCACCAAGTGTTCGATGAAATGTCAAGTCAAGAATTCTCGAGTTATTTACGTGTTTTACATGTCAAGTGACTTCATGTTGAATATGAGCTATAAATTGTGTTATGAATTCATGAAATTATCTATGATTATGCAAGTATCAAGTAAGCCCTATTTTAAGGATTTTACCTCTTGTGAGCCATTCATGTTAAAGCAAGGGTTCATGTATGATTATAATCTATTATTCTGATTTATTGCCGAGTGATCTGGATTTACCTCTTGTGAGCCATTCATGTTAAAGCAAGAGTTCATGTACGATTATGATCTATTCTCATGTTTCAAGTTTGGCTCACTATTAGAGGTCAAGAATGTTTAAGAGCTACTCATGTCATGTTTCTATGTTTCTTACAAGTTATTAAAGTTATGATTATTTTAAGTATTCCGTGGGAAGCTACTCATGTCATGTTTCCATTTTTCTTATAAGTTATTAAAGTTATGATTATTTTAAGTATTCCGTGGGACTAGACTTAGCACCGATGGATTGGATGTCGATGTGGACTATCTTCAAGGGTCCATACTCCATTCCTCAAACTATATGCCAACATAGGATTATACTTTAGCCTTGCTATACTAGTGGATCCATTTAGCATACTTTATCATGAAATCCACTGCAAAATTGGACAGGTTCCCATAAGGGGGTTTACTTCTATGAAATTGGATAGGCTCTCGTAAGGTGAAGTATGGTTTACCTTAGCAAGTAGACGACCTCTTTACTGATGAGGGGTAATCATCAGGATTCCAAATTGTAGCTCACTTGGTCTTATTCCTTGTCGGTTAAGGTCTCTCCCACACAAGTATCATGTTCTATGCATGTTGAATGATTTATAAACATGTCTTACTTCAAGCATTGATCATGCATGCCATATTGGGATTATGCTTATTTATTGCCTATTACAATGCATTTTGATAATATTGACATATCTCTTGCCGCATTGTATTTTACGTACTTAGCATACTTTATGTCTACATAATATCACCATGTAAGGATCGGAGCTGCTCTTGATCATCCTCCATGTGGCTAGTGAGATTATTCAAGGATAAGCTTGGTGAGTCATCATGTTTGGGGATACTATCTACTTTCTCTTGCTATCTCTAAGACTTCTTTATGTCACACATTTGACATTATGAGGGTGAGCCCGAAAGTGTCTTATCCCCCGCTCCATTCTAAGTTTAGAGATTTTACTGGAATATTATGATGTATTTATGCTATAAGATTGACTTTTAATGTTTTTATGATATCAAAGGCTCTTCCTTAGTCCTACTTCCCCTTTTATATTATCTCTTCTTGTTGTTTACTTTGCTTCCACGACCAAGGATGTGTGATTGATATGCTAAGAGGTTTCTTTGGGTTCCTTTGAGTTCCCATTTACCATGTCATATCTAGGCCCTAGGCTTGGCTCATGATAAACATGGCATGAGAGCAGTAGGTTGTTAATGGTCCTCAAAATCTAACACACCGCATTGATTAGAGTCTTATTCATAGTTGTGAAGTGCGCTACAACTATGAGTAAGAAGCTATGAGGCGTTTTAGGAAATGTTTTCCTTTTTCATGATTTATGTCATGCTATAGAAGTTAAGGTAAGATTTTTCCCCTAACAAATATTCTTTGCTATTCTAGATCATGCCTATTCCAAGAGGAAGAAGAGCATGTACACCACAGTAACAACTGCCTCCTCCCACTCCTCAAGAAGGAGGGGTAGGCCAAGAGGAATTTTGAGATGCTATTGCAATATTGGCTCATGCTATGAATAACCAAATCAACCAAGGGTCCCAAGCCCCTCATGCTCTTACTCCGACCTTAATGGTAAGGGACTTTACTAGGATAAATCCATTGGAGTTCTATGGGTCAAAGGTGTATGAGGATCCCCAAGAATTCATATATCAGGTGTAAAAGGTATTAGTGTTCAAGCTTCTCCTAAGTGCAACAAGTGTGGAAGGTACCATCTGGGAGGTTGTTTGGCCAATTGAACTGCATGTTCTGAGTGTAGTGCAAAGGATCATAGGTCGAGACATTGTCTATGGGTTGCTAGGGATTATGAGGATGATCATTGACGTTCCTAACCATACCCCTCTGGGGGTACTAGACTTGGCAGGGTGCTTCACAGGTATGTTAAAAAGTTTTGATTTTTGATGTGTATGCAATGATAGACCCAGGTGCCACTCTTCCTTTCACTACTCTTTTGTTTCCAAGAAGCTTCATATTAATCCCGAATTATTGTGTGAACCTTATGAAGTGTCTACCCCCGTTGGTGAGTCCATTGTTGCAAAATGAGTCTATAGAAATTATCCCATGTTCATTTTGCATAAAAGCTTGCCTTATGATTTTGTTGAATTAGATATGGTGGATTTTGATGTCATTCTTTGGATGGATTGGTTGCATGCATATGATGCTTCTATTGATTGTAGAGCCCGTAAGATTAAATTTCAATTCCCTAATGAGCCCATCCTTCAGTGCGTAAGTCGTGATGTGGTGGTCAAGGGTAGATTTATTTCTTGTCTTAAGGCCCAAAAGTTGATTTCTAAAGGTTTTCTTTATCACCTTATAAGGGTTAGGGATGTAGAGTCCAAAGTCCTTCCTATTGAGTCGGTTCCAGTGGTTAATGCGTTTGTTGATATCTTTCTTGATGAGCTTCCCGGTGTTCCTCCTGAAAGGAAAATAGATTTTGGTATAGATCTCCTTCTCAATACTCTACACATTTCTATTCCCCCTTACCGTATGGCATCGCCAGAGTTGAAGAAGTTGAAGAAGCAATTGAGGAATTTGCTGGAAAAGGGTTTATAAGGCCTAGTAAGTCACCTTAAGGTGCACCAGTGTTATTTGTGAAGAAGAAGGATGGTTCTCTTAGAAAGTGCAGTGATTACCGGCAACTTAATAGAGACACCATAAAGAACAGGTACCCTCTACCAAGGATTGATGACCTTTTTGATCAACTTCAAGGGGCTAGTTACTTTTCTAAGATTTATATTCGGTTCGTGTATTATCAAGTGAAAGTGGTGGAGTGTGACATTCCCAAGATGACTTTCTGGACTAGGTATGGGCACTTTGGGTTCGTGGTTATGTCCTTTGGGTTGGCTAATGCACTGGCTATATTTATGGATCTCATGAATAGAGTCTTTAAATCCTACCTTGACCTGTTTGTGATGGTTTTTATTGATGATATCTTGATTTATTCCCAGAGTGAGAGGAGTATGTGAATCACTTAAGGGTGGTGTTGCAAATCTTAAGGAAGGACAAGTTGTATGCTAAATATGAAAAATATGAGTTTTGGTTGAAAGAGGTTGCATTTTTGGGGCATGTGGTGTCGGGTGATGGTATTAAGGTGGATCCTAAAAAGACAAAGGTGATTAGAAGTTAGCCTAGATGTTTGACTCCGTCAGTCATTAGAAGCTTCTTGGGTTTGGCGACTTATTACCGGAGGTTTGTGAGTGGTTTCTCTTCTATTGCTTCTCCTATGATTAAATTGACTCTAAAGAAGGAAAAATTTGTGTGGATCAATAAGTATTAGAAGAGTTTCCTAGCGTTGAAAGATAAGTTTCTCTCCGCTCCTATATTGGCTCTACCAGAAGGGTTGGAAGGATTTGTTGTATGTTGTGATGCCTCAAGAATTGGTTTGGGGTGTGTTCTGATGCAAAATGGTGAGGTGATAGCATATGTCTCTAGACAAGTTAAGGTGCATGAGAAGAATTATCCCACCCATGATCTTGAATTAGCGGCCATGGTATTTGCTTTGAAAATTTAGCGTCACTACTTGTATGGGGTTCATGTTGATGTGTTTGCCGACCACAAGAATCTCTAATATGTGCTTACCCAAAAAGATCTTAACTTGAGACAATGAAGGTTGTTAAAGCTCCTTAAAGATTATGATATGAGTGTGTATTATCATCTCGGCAAAGCTAATATTATGATCGATGCTCTAAGTAGGGTGTCTATGGGTAGTTTAGCTCATGTTGATGATAGTGGAAAAGAGGTGGCTAGAGAGGTTCATCGGTTGGGTAGATTGGGGGTTAGGTTGAATGAAGTTGATAATGGGGTTGTAGTGGTTGTTGATGGTTCTAAATCTTGTTTGATTAAAGAGGTAAGGGCAAAACAAGATCTTGACCCTGCTTTGTTAGAGTTGAAGACCTTGGTGAGAGATGATAAAGTGGAGGTTTTCTCCCAAGGGGGAGATGGTGCCCTTAGGTACCAAGGTAGATTATATGTGCCAAATGTGGATGATTTGAAAGAATAGATCTTGAAGAAGGCCCATAATTTATCCTATTCCATTCACCCCGATTATACAAAGATGTATACAGACTTGAGGGAAGTGTATTGGTGGAGCAGTATGAAGAGAGTCATTGCCAAGTTCTTATCTGAATGTCACAATTGCCAACAAGTGAAAGCTGAACATTAAATGCTGAGTGGCCTAGCCTAAGACCTAGAAATTCCTACTTAGAAGTTAGAAGAGATCAACATGGATTTTGTGGTTGGGTTTCCTATGACTAGTAAGCATTTCGACTCTACTTGGGTTATTGTGGATAGAATGACAAAGTCGGCTTACTTCTTACTGGTCAAAACTACTTATAATGCCAAAGATTATGCCAAATTGTACATTTATGAGTTGGTTAGATTGCATGGGGTGCCCTTGTCTATCATTTCGGATCGTGGTGCTCAATTCACTTCTCACTTTTGGAGGTCCTTCCAAAGAGGTCTTGGTATCAAGGTTAAACTTAGTACGACTTTTCATCCTCAAATGGATGGTCAAGCCAAGAGGACTATCCAAACTATTGAGGATGTGCTTAGAGCTTGTGTTTTGGAGTTTAAGGGTAGTTGGGATGAACATCTTCACTCATCGAGTTTGCTTACAGTAATAGCTACAACTCAAGTATTGGTATGGCTTCCTTTGAAGCTCTTTATGGTAGGTGTTGTAAATCCCCGGTTGGGTAGTTTAAAGGCGGGGGTAGAATGGCTTTGCTAGGTCCAGATTTGGTCATGGAAGCCTTGGAGAAGGTGAGGTTTATTAGGGAGAGATTGAAAATAGCCCAAAGTAAACAAAAGTTCTATTCCGATGTGAGGAGAAGAGATCTTAAATTTAAGGTTGATGATTGGGTTTACTTAAAAGTCTCAGCCATGAACGGTGTAGTCCATTTTGTAAGAGGGGCAAATTGAGCCCAATGTTTGTAGGTCCTTATAGACTATTTGAAAGTTTCACCCATGAAGGGTGTGGCCCGGTTTGGCAAGAAGGGGAAAAACCCAAGGTTTGTGGGTCCTTATAAAGTTTTGAGGAGAGTGGGTAAGGTTGCATATGAGTTGGATTTGCCTATGGAGATAGACATGGTTCATCCGGTGTTCCATATGTCCATGTTGAGAAAGTGTGTGGGTGACCCAAGTGCCATAGTACCCTTGGATGTTGTGGGTATTGTACAAGATAATTTGACTTATGAGGAGGTCGCGATGGTGATTTTGGATAGACAAGTGAAGACTTTGAGAAACCAAATGTAGCTTCGGTCAAGGTCCTTTGGAGGAACCAACAAGTTGAAAGTGCCACATGGGAAGCCGAGGTGGACATGAGAAAGCGATAACCGTATCTCTAACACTTTACTCAAGCCAAACATACTAATTTAAGTCCTCTATAAGATTTCAAGTCTTAAGATTCAACCCTTATGTCATTTTGCATGTATTCATGTTTATGTTGATAAGTTTAAGGTGATTTTTGACATTCAGGTTGAGATTTTTGAAAATGATGTTTAAATGCATTTGTTACATTCATGTCAGGCTAAAATTTCATGATTACATCTGTTATGTACGTTTCTTTTACATTCAGGGATGAATGTTCCCAAGGGGGAGATATTGAAATGCCCCAAAAAATGCCTAAAAATGTGCTTTGGAAATGCCCATAATCATAATTTTCATATATCTCAAAATCCATACGTGATATTGAAAATTCAACTTCATTTTCTCTATGGGGGGTCGTAATTTTTATATCTCAAAATCTGTGTATGATATCAAAAATCTGACTTCATATTCTTGGTTAGGGGGCATAATTAAGTGGGAAATGGGTATAACCTCAATTTTAGAGGACCCGTAGTGAAAAATAATTTTCCCTAATTTTTGATTTCAAGTAGCCATTCGCGCCCTAGTCGCGACACGCAGGGACGCGGATTAGTGTTGGAGGGGACTTCGCGTCTAGTCCGTGTCGTGCCAATAGTGTGGACCAGCGTATTATTTTCCTTGGTTTTTCATTTCTACCCAAGGGCCTTGGGGTTATAGCCTCATACCCACTTATGCGTGAAAACACTTATACTTAGCCATTTTTCAACTCCATATCACTCAAAACCTTCTCTAAAACCTCTTAACCATTTTATCAAACACTCCCAGCAAAATTCAAGTGTCTCAAACATAATTCTGGATCTCAAGAACTCCATTCAAGCTTCAAGTCTCGTTCAAGTCTACATCAAGAAAACCCAAGTTTAAGGTATGTGGGTTTCATGCATAGGGTCCTTTCACCCATGGAGTCCAACCTTCCTATTTTATAAAAATTACATGATTTCAAATTGTTTTACTTATGGGTATCTACTATTATAAAATATGAACATGAAATAAGTTGGGGTTTTGTCAAATATTGTCGATTATACATAAATATCTATTTTGAGCTTATGCTATGAAGTGAACTTTGTCTATTGAGACTGTATATGATTCAAGCTATGAAATCTATGAACTATTGTGATGTTTTGATATGATGTACAAGTTACCTATGATGGGGTCTTACCATGATGTTGGCGGGCTAATTTACATGACTTTAAGATGGATTAATTTCACTATTTCATAATCTACACTCTTGCATTTTGCATGATTTGAACATGTAATCATATGTGTCCACCAAGTGTTTGATGAAATGTCAAGTCAAGAGATCTCAAGTTATTTACATGTTTTACAAGTCAAGTGACTTCATGTTGAAGATGGGCTATCAAGTATGTTATGAACTCATGAAATTATCTATGATTATGCAAGTATCAAGTAAGCCCTATTTCCAAGATTTTACCTTTTGTTAGCCATTCATGTTAAAGCAAGGGTTCATGTATGATTATGATCTATTATCATGTTTCAAGTTAGGCTCTCCACTAGAGGTGAAGTATGTTTAAGAGCTACTCATGTCATGTTTCTATGTTTCTTACTAAGTATTAAAGTTATGATTATTTCAAGTATTCTATGGGATTAGACTTAACATCGATGGATTGAATGTCGATGTGGACTATCTTCAAGGGTCCATACTCCTTTCCTCAAACTATTTGCCAACATAGGATTATAATTTACCCTTGCTATACTAGTGCATCCATTTAGTACACTTTATCATAAAATCCACCATGAAATGGGACAGGTTCCCGTAAAGGGGGTTACTTCTCCAAAATAGGATAGAACTCCCGTAAGGTGAAGTATGATTTAACTTAGCAAGTAGACCACCTCTTTACTGATGAGGGGTAATCATTAGGATTCCAAGTTGTTGCTAACTTGGTCTTATTCCTTATCGGTTAAGGTCTCTTCCCACACATGTATCATGTTCTATGCATGTTGAATGATTTATAAACATGTCTTACTTCAAGCATTAATTATGCATGTCATACTAAGATTGTTCTTGTCTATTGCCTATTATTATACATTTTGATAATATTGGATTATGTCTTGCTCTATTGTATCCTCTATACTTAGCATACTTTATGTCTACATGATATCACCATGTAGGGACCGGGGCTCCTCTTGATCATCCTCTACGTGACTAGTGAGATTATTCGAAGATAAGCTTGGTGGGTCATCAAGTTCAGGGATACTATCTACTTTCTTTTGCTATCTCTAAGACTTCTTTATGTTGAACATTTGACATTATGAGGGTG
>DF358613.1:73745-93666 GCA_000787875.1 Solanum virginianum
AAGGTCATACAGCGAGGTATGTAAGGCTATTTGCTTTTGTTTTACTTGGCATGAAATCTAGAGTCTTCCTTGGCACATAAAGGCACTTACCAACTCCAACATGACTACTAACTATGTCTCCACTCTTTCACATGTTCATATTCTTCCTTTCATAGTCACGATCATAGCTACATACATATGTAGATACCATGTTACATGGGTTTTTGTTGCCAAATAAAGTCTATAAGTTGTTTCATCTCATACGCATTTCATTAATTGTATAACGTACTCTTTTCATTGTCATAGTGTCTTGTATAGTTATCTACATATCACATGTTGCATATATAGTTCTACAGCTCCAATAATGTGACCACCAAAAGATCATCTCATAGGTAACATATATTGCTTATAGATAGGTGGTAGCCCAAAAGGGTGGAAGAATCACCTAGCAGGGACGATCCTATTATGGGGGGTAGCCCGAGGGGGCTAAGAAATAGCCTAGACTAGGACAAACCCTATATAGTTTACCCCTGATCAGTTGGGCATTTTACAGTATATGCTATGCACAGGTCAAAAATATAGGTGTAAGTCAGCCATAGAGAGCTTTTACACTGTGGGATCATGTATTTTACATTCTTTATATCACTTTACCTTTACTGTAAAATATGTAAAACCTATTCACAGCATATACTGTATGGGATCATGTATTTTACATTCTTTATATCACTTTACCTTTACTGTAAAATATGTAAAACCTATGCACAGCATATACTGTAAAAGACCTAGCTGATCAGGGGTAAACTGTATCGGGTTCCTCCTTATGCTAGGCTAGTGCTCTAGCCCCCTCGGGCTCCCCCTGTGATAGGATCGACCCTGGCTAGGTGACTCTTTCACCCCCTTGGGCTACCAGCTATCTATAAGCAATATACTTTACCTTTCAATTACCTTTGAGATGATCTTTTAGCGGTCACATTATTAGAGCTATAGAACTATGTAGGCAGCATGTGACATGTAGATAACTATACAAGACACTATGACAATAAAGAGAGCACGTTCCACAATTAATGGAGTGCGTATGAGATGTAACAACTTATGGACTTTATTTGGCAATAACAACCAATGTAAGTTGGTATCCACATATGTATGTAGCTTTGAAGGTAGCTATGTATGAAAGCATATGAGCATGTGAAAGAGTGGAGACAGTTAGTGGTCATGTTAGAGTTGGTAAGTGCCTTTATGTGCCAAGGAAGACTCTAGATTTCATGCCAAGTAATACGAAAGGAAATAACCTTACATACCTCGCTGTACGACCTCACTATTACCTTGGGATAACTTTCCCTTAATCGAAGGTTAGGGTCAAATCCACAGGGAATATGGGGCTTGACTTCATGAATCGACTACTAATCATTTCAAGCATAAATAATTAAAATCTCTAAACAAGGGGGTTAGGGGGATTTTGTGATTCAAAAATAAAATAGAATAAACACTAAATCAAGACGCGAGAAGATACTCAATTTTAGGGACAACTTGGGAATTGTGTTCACCATAGTTTGTTGACTTGATTACCCTAGGTAACATAACTACAATTGCAAATTCGCATGCAGGACGGTAACTTACGTTCTTCCAGCCCTCTTTTGAGGTGAAGGTCAAATTTCACCATGGTGCTTGGTCAGCGACAATGGCGTGCCAACTAACCATTACCAATTGTCCCAGTCAACCTTCCATTGGTCAAGTTTGGTTTATTAGATGAGAACATATCAATCGAATCCTGTCATCTACCTTTCTTTTCCTATTCATCATTACCTTGGTCTGACTAGTGATCGTAGGCAATGTTTGGTGTTGGCCACCACCAAACGATAATCATAATGAAGGGAAATAGACAATACATGCAAACCCCAATCATAGAAATGCAGTAAACCTAGGATATTTAGAATCAACTACCCATAATTCCCACAACCCCAAGTTGTGGGTGCTTAGCTACTCATAGATAAGGCAAAACAAGTAAACATGCTAATATAAGATATAAATGAGAGTTTTACCAAAAGCACTGAAGAATGTAGGCACCACAAGTTGCAAACCCAAAAGCTTGATTGATCAACAATGAGTACAAAGCAAGATTGCAATCCCCAAAATGGGTTTTCCAAGAGAAAATGATAAACTAATCCAAAACCCAAAAATATTCTTTACAAAATATTCAAAGGCAAGTTCTATCTTCTAAAATTAGGAAGCTCTCTATAAAAACCAAACTAAATTCTATTTATAGTGTTTACAAATAAACCCTAAAAATAACACAGAAAAGATAGCTAGCAGCTGGTAAGCCCTGCTGGTATGACTCATAGGGTGACCTACGAGTCATAGTTGGTGTCTTGCATCAGAGTCTTGGCATCTCGGACTAAACTGATATGACCCATAGGTTTGAGTCATTGCTTGAGCTATGGCTCGTATGTTCTTCTCGTAGTCTTGGCCTTCAGTTTTTGGTCAAACATTTTGGCTCTCTGATTCTTGCTATGAATCCACCTATATGAGTGGTAGTGTAACTTACGACCCATAGGATAACCTTGTAGAGTTGACCTCTACTTAGCAGAATTCTGAGCTTTTGGTCTCTGCTTCTTGCTATGACACACCCTACGACTTGTAGCTTAGGCTACATCTCATATGTGAGCTCGTACGTCCTATTATTCAGAAAAATCTATGACTTTTTTTTTAAAATCATGCCAACCTAACTTTTCTGCATGAACAACACAAAAACACATAAAAACAATAAAAAGTTACATTAAGAACTCACAAAATCCCTTATTTTGGGCATCAAATATGTTGTATTTTGACAGCACATCAGAGGGTAGAGATGAATGAGATAAAGTCCACTGACATTACTTCCATTTGGGGATTGGTGGAGATTCTTCTTGAGGCTGGTTTAGGTACTACTCTGGGCATGGGGTAGATATTGATAAAGTTATTTCTTCCCTGGGGATCTATAAGGATGGAGTTGGGGTTGATGTGTTGCCGGATTAGAGTACTAAGAAGATGGAGACTGAGGAGTCCATTATGGCAGCAGCCACTTAGTCTTCATTACATGATAGATCGATGATTAGATGAAGTTGGTCTACTATTCCTTTGAAGCCAAAGACTGCCCAGTCGAAGTCACTGGTCCTACTGATTAGTCCATATTTCAGACTCATTTTAGGGCTTGCTTACAAAGAAACATTGCCCATAGTGTTCTATTATTTCTAACTTCTAAAAAATAGGCAAGTGCAATATCAGGAAATGGGATTAAAAGTGTACAAATAGTTAATACTTGGAAAAATCTCAGAAAGGGAGCAAAAGTGTAAAAAAGTAGTATTCTCGAATACTTTGAGAGACCGCCTGACATTGTAGCAACTAAGGTTCTAGCTTATGTCATGAATATGGTCAGAATTGATATCACCAAAAATGTTTGGCGCACCGCCGAATTGCACAGGAGATCGCCTAAATTGCAACACTCAAAGCCCCAAAACCCTAATAAGAAGGCAATGTCATGGATACTTCAATGAATCACTCAACTGAATTAGCAAAATAAATAGTCACCACCTAATATTGCAGAAGAGGAAGCCTTGTGAAGATGCAGAGAAAAGTGGTCAAGAGTATATTTGGCGCATCGTCGAAGTGGTCGGCGAAGGTCGACCCTAATCACCGAATGATATTTTGCAGCACAAATTTTCACACATTTTTTCAGAGTATATAAATGATTTATAAAGGACATTTTACATATCATATTAAACTAGAACATATTTTTCTGCTGAGTTTAGAGAGTAGTACATAAAACTTTCCTCTCAGAGCATAAAGAGAAGATAAGGTTTTAAAACTTTTGGGAAGCAAATTGAAGTAGATTAGCTGGTGATGATCAACTAATTTCTATTCAATCTTGTTACCTATGACTGTAGTTACTATGTTTGGTGTCAAATCTTTAATTTCTAGTATGTGTGGCTAAAAATCTCCATATTTAGGGGTGTGCTATTTATATTGGTTTTTGACTAATCTATTGGGTCTTTGATATTTAAAATTATTTGTAGTTCATTTGAGTGAATTTATATCCATTCTATGTTTAATCTATAATTTCAAGGTTGCAAACATAGGGTTTACTCTAGATCTCTTATTGTTGCCTGAGACGGAATGATTAGATGTGGAATGGATATAATGGCTGGGAACTTTTTGGGGTTTCAATTGAAGTACATAGCCATGGATTCAATGGCCAAGGTATTAGGGGTTTTGTTGAGATTTTTTAGGCCAAGCATTTCCTCGAGGGTCCATATTTATTTTGTAGTTGATTCACACAAAACATCATGTATCATAGATGAATATGGGTTACAAGCAACCTAGCCAACTCACTCACTATCAACTTATTTAGTCCTAACTGGTAGATCAATTCCCATATTTGCACATCCCCAATATCTTTCCTTATTTACTAATTAAATTGTTAATTAGATATTTTGTAGTCCAATCCTTACTCTTAATTATTGCAACCCTCCCAGATCGTACAATTACCTAGTCCAATGTATCACCTCTACCATAAACTATGATCTCTCTGATTCTTGCTGGTATTGTCGTACAATTACCTAGTCCAATGTATCACCTCTACCATAAACTATGATTTTCTATAGGATTTGACCCTAACCTCTCTGTTAGGTTATTATGCTAATGCTGACCACCCCTACTTCCTTTGAGTAGCCGGGTTGTGTGAAATAAAAATGTTCCTATTGTCGGGGAATCGACAAGTTCATAATGGAAGGTGTTTGTTGAACTTTGTTCTTGTCGTTTGAGTTATTTTCACTGTTTTCTTGTTATTTTTGCTGTTGAAGAATAGCTGTTAAAATTAAAGACGATGGGAGTGTCCATGGCAAGAATGTTGGAGATATGAATGATATATAAGGTGTTAATTGGGATCAAGTAGGAAACACAGGTGTTATTTGACTATCCCTATTGGCTGGAGGAGTTAATTTTCACGTAACAAGCACTATGTTGTAACTCCTCCTGCTAAAGGGATTTTTCAGAGGACTTGCCACAAAGATCCTCATGAACACCTAAGCAACTTTGTTAATGTGTGTCTCCTATTCTATTTTAGGAGAGTGAGTCAAGAAGCCAATCGATAGAGGCTATTTTCTTTTTCTATCATTGGAGACGTAGTGAGGTAGCTAACTGAGCTAGCTCGTGATTCTATTACTCCATAGGAGGAGCTGCAACATACATTCCTTGAAAGATTTCTCCCTCCCTCGAAGATGATAAAGTTGTGAAGAAGTATGGAGAATTCAAGTAGCTGGAAGGTCAACCATTACATAAAACATGGCTCCAATTTCGGAAACTCTTACTCCAATATACTGACCGTGGAGTTCCAGACCATATGTTTTAGCAATACTTCTATATGAGCCATAACATTATTAACAGAGGTGTAACTAATTAGTTGGTGAGAGGAGAAGTGATGACACAAACGTTAATTGAAGCTTGTGACCTCCTAGATGGAATGACAAAGATTAACGGAGCATGGTACACAAGAGATTATATGGTACCTTCAGGACACAAAGGTCCATCCAAGGAGCCGCTCACTAAGGATCAAGAGAGCGATGCGAACATGGTTAAAATATTAACTCGGCTTTTTACTAAGTATGTCATGGGAGGAAATCGTAAAAGGGTGAATATTGTGGGAGCTGCTGGAGATGTGATGTTTGAAGGTGTGCTATTTGAAGGTAGATACAGTGAGGAGGTACACTACATGGGAAACCAAATGGTGGGTTCTCAGTCAGCTTTTCCAAGGCCACCCAGGAATCAAGGTTGGAACAACAACATCGAATGGTGAGATCGTGCATGGGCTGACCAGCCTCAAGTTAGGGGTTAGAGGAACCATGATGGAGATAGTTATATTCCATCTTATGATAGGGTGAAAGTTGTTGACCCTGCTATGAATTAACAAAATCTTTGGACTGAAGATATACTTACCCAAATCTTGTGCAAGGTGGAAGCCTATGATAAAGTCTTAAAGGAGATAAAGTCTGACTTTGCTTAATTGAGTCAAACTGTGATGTCATATTTGGCATCTGTTAAGCATCTAGAAACTCAACTTGAAATCATATCATCTCATCTAAATCAACGTCCAAAAAGAGGTTTACCTAGTGACACAATGGCTAATGATAAAGGAAATGATCAACAGTGTTTAGCCATAACCACTCATAGTGGGAAAGTGGTTGAAGGCATAAAACCATCACTTTTTGCTGAAGAAGGCTTGAATAAAGTAGGAGAAAAAGAAGGTGCAGTTACTATTGAAGATGATCAGTATAAAGCTCATATTGAAGATGTTGATGCTCTTGGAAATCTCGAGAGCGATAAACAAGAGAAGGATGGGGATGATGCTATGAATATCAAGAAAGTATTCCCTAAAAATTCTAGTCTAACTGCGAGCTTAAAAGCACTTAAGTCAAGGTTGATCCTCCTTTTCTTCAGAGATTTCAAAAATTCTGCTCTATATTTAACTCATTGTTGATAAATGCTCCTCTTATGGAAGCATTGATCGAAATGCCAAGTTATGCCACATTTACGAGGGGGTTGGTCATGACAAAGAGAACTCTTGAGTGTGAGACAATTGAAGTGTCTCACAATTGTAGTGCAATCTTGACACAAAAGTTGGTAGTGAAGAAAAAAGACCTAGGTGAATGCACTATTCCATGCAC
Source organism: Solanum virginianum (assembly GCA_000787875.1). Taxonomy (NCBI): domain Eukaryota; kingdom Viridiplantae; phylum Streptophyta; class Magnoliopsida; order Solanales; family Solanaceae; genus Solanum; species Solanum virginianum. Next base: position 80,420 of record DF358613.1, read on the forward strand.
CATTGAAGACTCAAAGTTCAATAAGGCATTATGTGACTTGGGAGTAAGTATAAACCTCATGCCCTTAGCCATACTTGAGGAATTGGTATTGTAGACCCCTTCTTCGACAGTAATGCAGCTACTCATAGATGATCGATCCATCAAATGACCAGTGGGGATTATATGTGATGTGTTGGTGAAGGTGGACAAATTCATTCTTCCTACTAATTTTGTGATCTTAGATTTTGAGGTGGATACCGATGTGCCAATTATGTTTGGTAGGTCGTTCTTAGCCATTGGATAAGCTTTTATGGATACAGAGAGAGGAGATCTTAAGTTTAGAGTAAATAATAAGGAAGTAGTATTTAATATATGCAAAATATTGAATTCAGGAGATAATCCTGAGGTACTTTCAGTGAAGAGCCAATCAGCGGTGACTTGATAAAGAAAAGGAACTACGTCGTGCCATAACGTTAACTATGACACAGCTTGGGAGGCAACTCAAGGTGACTATTTACTGCTACTGGTTTTAAATAATATGTTTTGATTTGGGAAGGGTTGAGAAAGAGAAAAGATAAAGTAGAGAGCTAAGAGAGCGATCAATGGAACTAATTGGCGTATTGTCGAGTCAAAAGGGTGGCCATCAGTTTGACCGCCTTTTGAGTCACTTAGTAACTCTTGAGGTGTTGTCAAATTTTGTGGACTAAATGGAAACTCAGCAAATCACCAAAACCAATATGTGATGGTCAATTTCATCATACTTCAAGGCTGAAGGAAAGGTCTGCATATTACTAAAATGGGCGGTCCCTAGTACACTTGGCATGGAGTTGAATGTGCTAGGAAGTGTGGTTTTGTGTCTCACACATGCATGTATGATTGACCTACTTAAGACTTTTTAAATTTCTTGGTCCTTTCACTTTCCACCTTCCCGATCACGCTCAAACAGTACCTCTCACTTTGCGGATAAAGCCTTCATTGTCAAATATAAAACCAAACCATAGGTTAGGGTCAAATCACAAGGGAATATGGGGTGTTGCAGCATTGATTCACCAACAGCAAATTCAAGCATAAAATAACTCAACTCTCAAAAAGGGGGGCATTGCAATGGTATGTAGTAAAATAAAACTATACTAAGAAAATATAGAAACAATCAAAATTGGAGAGCAACTTGGGAAATTGTATTCCCTATGATTCACTAACTTAAACACCCCTGATAACACAACCTGATTATGACATTGAATGTAGGATAGTAACATAACTTCTTCTAACCCTTGGGCAAAGGCAAAGACAAAGGTTGAAGTTAACTATGGCGCTTTGCCACCTACCATAGTGTGCCAACTAGTCGTTACCTATTGTCTCAGTCAACCTCTCCTTGGTTGAGTTTGGTTGATTAGATGAGAACACATCAATCAAATTCTGTCATCCATTTTCTTTTTCTATTCACCACTACCTTGATCATGATCATGACACTAGGCGAGGTTTAATATTGGCCACCATTAAACAACAAGAAAAATGAAGAAAAATGGATAGTACATGCAAATACCAAAATCAAGAAATACAAATAATCCAAGTTATTAAGTTAGTTACTCATGGTTCCCACAACTCCAAGTTGTGGTTTTAGCCATTCATAGCTTTAGCACACAAATTAACAATAAAATTAGAAGACATAGAAGATTTGTTACCCAAGAAAAATGAAGAACAATGAAACCCTATTTGAAATTAGAATCACAAGCTTCAATGATGAAATTATTCCACAAGTGAATCTAAATCTCCAATTTGAGTTGTAACACCCCATATCTTACATGTACTAGTTCTATGCAAATGAAACATGATATGATTTGTTCAAATTAGCATCATTTTTAAAAGTACTTGAATCTCATATTATAGGGTGATATGTGCGTCTAACGCCTAAGAAGATCGAGTGTATACAAGTTTTAAGTCAAATTGAGGAGATCATGGCCTTAAATAAAGTGAGAGAAGTGAGGTGCTTATAGGACTTAGATCAACTTTGAAACCCAATTACGCCCAAGTGAATAGGACAAGCTGCTGATTCACCACCTTGACAATATGAAGCTTATACCACAAAAGAAACTCAACCAAAGGTTCCTTCAAAAAGGCTTACAAGTAGCACCTTTAAGTCATTTTTAACTTGGAAAAAAAAATCAACTTTCACAAGCTTTCTCTCTACACCTTCTTAATATTGCAAAGCAGCCACAAGGAGACTTTTAGGCTTCTTCGAGAATCCCTACACCTTGAGGGTAAAGGTAAGTAAGAATACTTATGTTTTTGGTATGGTTTTGTTATGAAAAACAAGAGACTATGTTTGTTATGCTTATGCTAAAAGTTTTGGACAGCATGTGTCCTAAGGATTGTTGTGCACTTCTCTTGTTGATTAAGATACTTTTCTCTTTTTGGTTGGCTGGATTATGATAAGACTTGTATTTTTAACAAGTTTTAGATTGTTAATGATGTAACCAGGCTATTGCACCACTTTTACAGTCCGTAAAAATGAGTTGTTGTACGATGTCGTAATTATGCTCTTAATAGGAACTTATGGGCTGATAATCAGAGATTGTTGTTTCACGTTCTCTATATACTTTGGAAATATTTTTGCACTATTTAAGGATTATTTTTATGTGTATGGATATTGTTGTTTCATGTTCTCCATATACTTTAGAACTATTTTCCACTATTTTAGGATTTTTTTATGTGTATATATGATGGGGACTGTTTAGTTAAAGTTGGAACAAATTTGGGATTGTTGACATCGAAATGTAGCAAGACGACATAATGTTATGCTGCCTACTTGTGTGTTGTGTAGAATTGTTATGTGTTGTGCCTTGTGGGCTGTTGTAAGACTATTATGGTACTAAAATAGGCTGCACATGATCTGTATATGAGAATGTTCATTAGCAAATATGATTAGGAGCAGAAAGGTTGAAAGAATATGCTTGGGTTTATAATTATCCGCTTGCTGCTCGTATGTTATTTTTTTAGGAAATTGGGCTGCCAAGATGTATCTACTAGTTGCTAATGCTAGTTTTATGACCTAATATAATGTAGATAAATATTTGGAGAAAGGGACGGTTATCTCGAGGTAATAGCGAGGTCGTACAACGAGGTATGTAAGGCTACTTGATTTATATTATTTGGCATGAAACATAGATCCCTCCTTGGCAGAAAAATGGACTTACCAACTCCGACACAACTATTAACCATGTCTCCACTCTTTCACATGTTGTATAATTAAAGGTGGTCTCTTATCCTACACCAGTGGATAATTTCATTTAAGTTGTTACTTCATATACAGTATTTCCTGCCTTACATATTTAGTATATTATCTTATACTGACATCCCTTATGGACCTGCATCTCATACTATAGGTACAGGTGCTAGTAGCTCTCCCCAGTAGGAGTACAGGATATCCAACTACTATTACCAAGCTCTAGGTTGCTTCAGAGCTTTGTGCTTCTAGACCTTATATTTTTGTATTGTATAGTTAGTCGAGGTGGGGCCTGTCCCGACCCTTATCAGATACTTTTTCTTATCTAGAGGCTTTGTAGACTATGTAAATTAAAGTATGGTCATATCTCATACTTTAGACAATGTGGCTCCAACGGCGTAGCCATATGCATTTCCTTTTGGCTTGTTGTTACTATTTACTTTCTTAAAGGCATGTTGAATGTAGAAATACCTTATAATATATATAGAAAGCGCATGGATACAGGTTGGTTCTCCTAAGCCCTCTTTCTTAAAGGCATGTTGAATGTAGAAATACCTTATAATATGTATAAAAAGCACATGGATACAGGTTGGTTCTCCTGAGCCTTATCTCAAGGTAAAACCCTAAAATTTCTCTCTAAAAGCCTATGATATGAACAATATCTAAGAATAATGAAATTGCTATCTAAAAACTCCTCCAAAAACTCCTGAAACCCTAACTTATACTATTTATAAAAAGGTCCTTAAAACAATTAGAAAATCTGGCCACGTCTGGTACGACTCGTATCTATGGCTCGTAGGGTAATGTATAAGCCATAATTGGGCTTTCATGGTTAGCACTTGGAATTTTGGACTTCACTGCTATGATCCACCTCTATGAGTCATAGTCTGGTCTACGAGTCATAGTGCCTTCTTGTAGTCCACTCTTGCATTTCTTGGTCCAATTAGAATTAACACTATTAATTACTATGAGGCCCCCTTCTACAACTTGTTCCTTGAGCTTGTATGACAGAACTTCAAATTCTCAAATTTTGATTTTGGAAATTGTTAATTGATATGGATAACACCTATGACTCGTAGCTTGGGCTATGATTTGTAAGATGGCTCATGGTTCCTCAAAAATCAACAAAATCTGCATCTTTTCCCAAAATCAAGCCAACCTATATTTTCTACAAAAATAAACATAAAAACCATAAAAAGTCACATTGAGAACACACAAAATCCCATGTTTTAGGCACTAAATATGTTATATTTTGATAGCACATCATTTTCCTCCTTTTTTCACTCTTTTCACATGCCAAACCCTTCTTTTAGATTTTTCTTTGAAAATTTTCACAAAGAAGTTAAGCATTAATGCCACGCCGAACCCTTCTTTTAGATTTTTCCTTGAAAATTTTCACACGTCGAACCCTTCTTTTAGATTTATTCTTGTAAGAATGCCATTGATAATAAGGTTGATCAGGGATTGCTAATGAATTAATCATGCTTTTGTTCTTGAAATCTTATTGGAAACTTAATGGGTAGATTTTTAGGGTGATGCTAAAACCATATTACATGAATGAGTGACTTATTACGCGTTTTGGTTCACTCTATGTATGTCAAAATTTTTTATGCCTATGATTTGAGCTAGTTTATGAAAAAGTGATTTATTGCCCATGGTGGGATGTTTGTGGGTATTGTCTCAATTAATTGTTGTCATCATGCTTGAATGCATTCACTTTAGATTGCCATGATCATGAGAATGTTTTATTCTAAATCCTTGCTTGTTTGGATTGACTGTTCTTATGGGCAATGGGTGAAGTCTGAGTAACCCTTAAACTCCTTTAAGTGAAGTGAGCTTGACCAGTCCATGTATGGATATGAGGTATCTTCAGTTGACTATATGAGCAATTGAGCTTGGATATGTGATGATTGAAAAACTGCAAGTGTGTTGCCATTGCTTAAATGCGAAACCATTTTGCCAATCTAGGATTAGGAATTTTGTTCAAATGCTTGTTTTGCAACATCCAAAACATGCCTGGTTTGTTTTGAGGAGTAACTTGGTTAATTTCATATTAAGAGAGGATCTTAGGACTTCTTTGATTCCACTATGTCCATTTTACCATATTGACATCTGTTGACAATGATATGAATCCTTAGTAAAGCCCTTTTAAGCCTTGATCCTTTCTTTGGCAACCTTTTAACCTTGACTCATGTTTGTGAAAGACAATTCCTTCTTCTTTCTTACTAATCCCTCCTTGAGCTTAAAAGACTAAGTAGTGGAAAACAACGAAGTTGGGGGTGTTAGTGGAAATAAGGGGGTATCTCCCATGAAAGAGGCAAAAAAAGGACATATTGAAACAACCCCAAAAAATGCCCAAAAATGTGCCTCGAAAGTGCCCAAAATCTTAATTTCCATATACCTCAAAATCCGTGCATAATATAAAAAATCCAACATCATATTCTTATTCAGGGGGAAAAGATGAGTAGAAAATGGGTCTAACCCAAATTTTAGAGCAACCATAAAAAAATTTGATTTTTCCAAGTTTGCGCAAAATAGTGTGGATCAACACTGGTACCGCAACACACCTCCGTAACGGACCTAGTGTTATTTTTTGCCCAATTTTGTTGTTTCAGTCCAAGGCTTTTGGGTCTTGGGCCTAAACCTTCTGTATGCATAAAAACAACTACACTTAGTCATTTTCAATACAATATCATTCAAGACAATCCCCAAAACTCTCTCTAACACTTAGCCAAATATTTTGCCGAAATTCAAGAGTCCCAAACACATCCCGGATCTCAAGAAATTCATTCAAGCTTCAAGCTCTCATACAAATCAAAGTCAAGCTTATTCATGTCATTAAAGACAATCGTGGATCCCCTACATCAAGCCAAGTTCAAAGAAATTTCCATTAGCTAAGTTTTGCAAAAGTATCGAGTAGGAGGGTCAAATTTAAAGGGGCATATCTCTTAGCACAAAAAGAAATGGGTAAACCACGAACCACCAAATTAAAGCTCTTTGAATTAGCTTGCCAAAGCACTTAGATTTCACCTTATTTAGAGTTTGGATGAAGAAGTTATGCCCAATTTCGTAGAACTCATTGGTACAAGGGTATATACGAATTTTTGCCAAACTCCATTACATTAATGACATTTCATAAATTTAGTCATTTCTATTGGTCTTTTGGGGATTCCTATGCTATATTAAAACTTCCCAAAGACCTAAACCCTATTCCTAAAGATCAAAATTCACTCCTCCCAATTAGAATACACTCTCAAATTCTCCCAAGAGCCTCTACCAAACCCCAATAAGAATTCAAGAAAACTCAAGAACAAGTTGTTGGTTTCAAGACCCCATTCCAAACTTTAAGTCTTTCTCAACTCAATTTCAAGAAAATCAAGGTCTAAGGTATGTGGGTTTCATTCATGGGTTTCCTTCACCCATGAAGCACATTCTTTCTTTTGATAAAAATTGCATGATTTCATGTTATATTTCTTATGGGTATCTATTATTATAAAATATGAGCATGAAATATATTAGGGTTTTGTCAAATATTGTTGATTATGCATAAATATCTATTTTAAGCTTATACTATAAAGTGATCTTTGTCTATTGAGACTACACATGATTCACGCTATGAAATTTATGAATTATTATTAAGTTTTGATATGATTTACAAGTTACACATGATGGGGTTTTACCATGATGTTGTGGGATGATTTACATGATTTTAAGATGCATTGGTTTCAGCATTTCATGATCTATACTCTTGCATTTTGCATGATTTGAACATGTCCTCATATGTGCCTACCAAGTGTTTGATGAAATGCCAAGTTAAGAATTCTCACGATATATGCATCTTTTACAAGTCAAATGACTTTATGAAGAATATGGGCTATCAAGTATGTTATGAATTTTTGAAATTATCTATGATTATGCAAATATGAAGCTAAACCCTTTTTCAAAGATTATACCTTTTGTGAGCCTTTTGATGTTAATGCAAGGGTAATGTTTGATGATGATCTATTCTTATGTTTTGAAGTTACGCTCACCATTTAGGTCAATGATGTTAAGAGCTACTCGTGCCATATCTCTATGTTTATTACAAGTTATCAAAATATGATTATCTTATATATTCCATGGGATTAGACTTCGCACCGAGTGGACTAGAGGTGAGTCCCAAAGTTCCAAAACTACGTGCCACCATAGGTGAAAGGATTAGAGGCGAGTCCTCAAATCTCTAATAGGCGAGTACCCTAAATATAAGGGCTTAAGGTGAGTTCTCGAGTCCAAGCTTGAGGTGAGTAACCGACTCCACAAACTACAGGCGAGTACCCAGTTCACACAAGGCTTAGTGGATCCACTTAGGCATTAGGAGGTTAACCTTGACAAGTAACTTCCCCCTTTCTTTCAGTGTAGGTTAGACATTGCGATTCCAAGTTGTTGCTCTCATGGTCTCATTTTTACGTCAGTTGAGGTTTCTTCCCATACTTATATATTATGTTCTATGTAAGATGAATGATTTGCAAAGCATAATTCACTGACGCATTAAGCATACATGCTAAATTATTATTATGCTATCAAATTCTTATCATTATGCACTTTGACTATGTCACCTATCTCTTGTTGCATTGCATCCTACATATGTAGTACATTCAAATGTACTAACACATAATCTATACCTACATATAATCACCATGTAGGAACTAGAGCTCCTATCATTTCTCCTCCAAGTGGCTAGACGGATTAATTAAGTTAGCTATTGGTGAGTCTTCATGTTCGGGTACAATATCTATCTTTTTTCATGTTTATAGTTAGACTAAATCTTGTATATTTAGATAACCTATTGTCATTATTATAAGGGTAAGCCCGATTGTTTATCTTGGCCCTCGCTAAGTTCTATGTTTAGAGGTGTTGTTGGACAAGTATTTAATGATGCTATGAGCCTTGACTCCCTTTGAATCTTTGGATGTTTTATGATATTAAAGATGTCCCTTAGCCCTGTGTTCCCCTTTTTACTATCACTTATTGTTGTTTTATTGCTTCCGTGACCAAGGATGTGTAATGATATGTTAAGAGACTTGATTGAGGTCCCTTCAGGTTCCCCATTCCCCATATCACGTTTAGGCCCTAGGCTTGTGTCATGATAAACTTGGTATCAAAGCACTAGGTTGTTAATGGTCCTCGGTGTCCAAAACACCGCATCGATTAGAGTCTTATTCATGGTTATGAAGCGTGCCTCGACTATGAATGAAAGGCTATGAAGCATTTTAGGAAATGTTTTCCTTCTTTTTGATCTATGTCTTGCAACAGAGTTAAGTCCTATAAGGCTTTTTTCTTATTTAATTCATCTCATTTCAGAATATGTCTCAGGTGATACATCGAATGCGGAGGTTCACAATGCAATATGGATATTAGTGAAAGCAGTGACAAAGTTGACAACTCAACTCAATCAACAAGTCAGTGCCCCCGAGAATTCAAGTGGTAAGAGGGAGGAGAGAGGGGCTAAGAGGGCCCATTTCAAAAGAAAGTTCCAAAGTACCAAAGGTTGTGGTGGTATGATACCCTATGTTATATGCCTAAGGTGTGATAAGATGCACAGAGGCCTATGTTTGAGGGGTACCAATGCTTGCTTCAGTTATGCTAAAGAGGGGCATAAAGCTAGAAAGTTCATAGGTATTGTTCTGTGTTCATATTACATTCGTTCTTGCCTTATGACTTGTTGGGTTTGATGTGGTGGGCTTTGATGTCATACTTGGGATGGATTATTTTCTTGTATATTATGTCTCCATGATTGTAGGGTTCGTAGAGTGCTTAAATTTCGATTCCCTATTAAACCTGCCCTTGTGTGGGGGCTTGTAAGGTGGTTGTGAAATGGTAAATCCATTTCTTGTCTTAAGGTACAATTGATCTTTTAGGGTTTTATTTATCATCTTGTAAGAGTTAGGGTTGTTGAATCGAAGTTATTTCTATTGTGTTATTTTCAGTGATCAATACATTATTGAATGTCCTTTCTAATATTTTGAATTTGGGGTGGTGTCCTTTGGTTTAACTTATGCACTGGTTAGTCTATAGGTCTTATGAGTAGGGTTTTTAATCCCTACCTTGTTATGTTTGTGGTGGTCCTTGGTGATGATATGTTAGTTTGTTTTCGAAAGTTAGGAAGAGCTTGTGAATCATTTGAGGCTAATGTTATGATTGATGCTCTAGGTAGGTTATCTATGGGTAGCCTAGCATGTGTTGATGGTGATGGGAAGAGGTGATTAGAGAGGTCCATCGGTTGGCTAGATTGGGAGTTAGGTTGGATGAGGTTGGCTATGGTGGTGTAGTGATTCTAGAACTTTCCTTGTTGATAAGGTAAAAGCAAAGCAAGGCCTTGATTTTCGTCTTAATAGAGTTGGAGGTCTTGGTGAGGGATGGTAGAGTGGAGGTTTTCTCCCAAGGGAGTGATTGTGTCATTGGATACTAAGGTAGTCTATGTGTGCTTGTGTTTAGGATTGGGTTCACTTTGAAGTCCCACATATGTAGGGTGTGGTACGATTTTGCAAGAAGGGGAATTGAGTTTATGCTTTGTGGGCCTTATAGAGTTTTGTGGAGGATTGGTAAGGTTGCATACGAATTGGAGTTGCCTATGAATATGGATGTGGTTCATCTAGTTCTTCATGCATCTAGGTTGAGGGGAGGTGTTGGTGATTCTAGAGCCATAGAACTCTCTGAGGTTGTGGGTGTTGAGGAGGATAAGTTGGCTTAGAAGGAGGTCCTGGTAAAGATATTGGATGGAAGGGTGGAAGAGTTGATTAATGAGGATGTAGTGTTCGTCAAGGCCCTTTGTCAGAATCTTCAATTCGAAAGTGTCTCTTGGAGAGCCAGAGCGGGCATGGAGAAGCAATATCCATACATCTTTCATTCTATTCAAGCTTATGATAATGTGTTAAGTCCTTTTCTATGATTCCAAGTCTTAAGTCTCAGCCCTCATGTCATTTGTATACATCCATGTTTATATTGACAAGTTCATGTTGATTTTTACACTTATGTTGAAATTTTTGAAATAATGTTTAAGTGCATTGTTGCATTCTTATATGGGCTGAATTCATCTTTAGTACTTCTCCTATATACATTTCTTTGACATTCGGGGATGAATGTTCCCAAGGGGGAGATATTGAAACGACCCCAAAAGTGCCCAAAAATGTGCCTCAAAAGTGCACGGAATCATAATTTCCTTATATCTCAAAATCCGTGCGTGATAACTAAAATTTGACTTAATATTCTTTCTCAGGGTAAAAATTGAGTGGGAAATGAGTCTAACCCAAATTTTAGACCAATCGTATCAAAATTCAAAAATTGCAAAATGCAATTTCCAGAGAGATTTTCACGCCCTACGCGCGATGCTCTAGGGGCGTACCTTTGTGTTAATTTGCCTAGTTTTTCTTATTCTGATTCAAGACCTTTGGATCTTGGGCCTAAGACTCCCCATACCTGAAAACGCCTATACGTAGTCATTTTTCAACCTCATATCATTCAAGATATTCCCCAAAACCCTCTCTAACACTTAGAAAAATATTTCATTCAAAATTCTAGTGCCCAAATCTTATTCCGGATCTAATGATTTCATTCAAGATTCAAGTCTCCATTTAAATCTTCTTCAAGGAAATTTCCAAAGTTAAGGTATATGGATTTCAACCATTGGTTCCTTTCACCCATGGTGCCTAATCTTCCTGTTTACTTAAATTTCATATTTCTAAGTTGATTTACTTCCTCATAACAAGGTTACCCGGGCCTCTAACCTCCCGAGTGAGGCTTGCTCATCCCCAATATTATCGAGATAATATCATATACACACATTCCTTTCATCATTATATATTACCAAACCCCAATAAGAATTCAAGAAAACGCAAGAACAAGTTGTTGATTTCAAGACCCCATTCCAAGCTTCAAGTCTTAATCAACTCAATTTCAAGAAAATCATGGTCTAAGATATATGGGTTTCATTCATGGGTTTCTTTCACCCATGAAGCACATTCTTCCTTCTTATGAAAATTGCATGATTTTATGTTGTATTTCTTATGGGTATCTATTATTATAAAATATGAGCATGAAATATATTAGGGTTTTGTCAAATATTGTTTATTATTCATAAATATATATTTTGATCTTATACTATGAAGTAATCTTTGTCTATTGAGTCACGCTATGAAATTTACGAACTATTGTTACATTTTGATATGACTTACAAGTTACACATGATGGGGTTTTACTTTGATGTTGTGGGATGATTTACATGATTCTAAGATGCATTGATTTCACCATTTCATGATCTATACTCTTGCATTTTGCATGATTTGAACATGTCCCCATATGTGCCCATCAAGTGTTTGATGAAATGCCAAGTTAAGAATTCTCAAGATATGTGCATGTTTTACAAGTCAAGTGACTTCATGATAAATATGAGCTATCAAGTATGTTATGAATTCATAAAATTATCTATGATTATGCAAGTATGAAGCTAAGCCCTTTTTCAAAGATTATACCTCTTGTAAGCCTTTTGATGTTAATGCAAGGTATAATATTTGATGATGATCTATTCTTATGTTTTGAAATTAGGCTCACCATTTGAGGTCAATGATGTTAAGAGCTACTCGTGCCATGTCTCTATGTGTATTGCAAGTTATCAATGTATGATTATCTTATATATTTTGAGGGATTAGACTTAGCACCGAGAGGACAAGAGGTGAGTCCCCAAGTCCCAAAACTACATGGTACCGTAGGTGAAGGGATTAGAGGTGAGTCCTTAAATCCCTAAGAAGCGAGTACCCTAAATATGAGGGCTTGAGTTGAGTACCCAAGTCCACGAACTAGGGGCGAGTACCCGATTCACACAAGGCTTAGTGGATCTACTTAGGCATTAGGAGGTTAACCTTGGCAAATAACTACCCCTTTTTTCTGGTATAGCGTAGACATTGGTATTTCAAGTTGTAGTTCGCTTGGTCTTATATTTATATTGGTTGTGGTTTCTTCCCACACTTATATATTATGTTCTATGTAAGATGAATGATTTGTGAAGCATGATTCACTTAAGTATTAATCATACATGCTATATTGTTATTATGCTATTTATTGCTTATCATTATGCATTTTGACAACGTTGCTTATCTCTTGTTGCATTGCATCCTACATACTTAGCACATTCAAACATACTAATGCATACTCTACGCCTACATGATATTACCATGTAGGAACTGGAGCTCCTATCGATTCTCCTCCACGTGGCTAAATAGATTGTTCAAGTTATGTTTTGGTGAGTCCTCATGTCCGGGGACAATATCTATCTTCTTTCATACTTATGTTTAGACTACATCTAGTATATTTAGATTACCTAACGTCATTATTATGTGGGTGAGCCCGGTTTGCTTATCTTAGCCCCTGCTAAGTTCTATGTTTAGAGGTGTTGTTGGATAAGTATGTAGTGATGTTATGAGCTTTGACTCCGTTTGACTCTTTTGATGTTTTACGATATGAAAGATGTCCCTTAGCCCCGTGTTCACCTTTTTACTTTCTCTTATTGTTGTTTTTTTTACTTCTGTGACCAAGAATGTGTAATTATATGTTAAATGGTTTTATTAGGGTCCCTTCATGTTCCCCATTTGTCATGTCATGTCTAGGCCCTGGTCTTGGGTCATGATAGACCAAAAATTAAAGAAAGGAAGTGAGGAATCCTAGAATTGAATGAAAGAAAAGGTGAAAAAGAAAAGTGCTTAAAATTGAGGACCCTCTAAAAATTGTAAAAAAGAGTGCAAAGATGGGAGACACTTAGATGTCAAAAAGGAGAAGAATGAGAAGGGGACCAAAAGAACCTTTGAGCTTGAAAAAAATATGTAGAGCTTAAGGAGGGATAAGCCACTACCGACTATATGCTATCCTAGGTACAAGAATAAGTACGCACGTGGTTAATATAACATTCGAGGACGAGGTATTGATAGAAGAAATGATAATTGCTATGTGAAAACGGGTTCTAGCAGGCCGGCTTCGCTTAGACGGAGTATGCTGTGATTGGGCCTTTGCTCTGCTT
>DF358612.1:5099-20554 GCA_000787875.1 Solanum virginianum
GTTTGCATGTTCCCCTGCAGATCCTCCAGCTTAGGATTCTGACTGCTATTTAAAGTGCTCCTTTGCTTCGAAATAAACCCTGGGTATATACACTTATTTACTATTTTGTATTTCTGCACATTCGAGGGTACGATGGGGGCCCTGTCCCGTCTTCTGATTCCGTTTGTTTAGTTAGAGGTCTGTGGATGCCTGTGTGTATGGGTTAAGATAGTTTGTATCACTTTGTACATATGTTTTGTATGTTGGGCGATTTAACTGCAGCGGTGACCTTATCGGCCTGCATATATGTATATATATACGCTGTGTATGCTGGGTTTTTCTATATGCAGTGTTTTGGGTTAGTCCGTAATACAAAGGAAACTCTGCCAAAATTTCTATAAAAAAATACATCGGTTATAATTTTGTTGGGTATTTGGGTTCGGGTGCCCTAATCGGGCACTAGTCACATTTTGACATGCCTCATAGGAATTTGTACGATCTAGGTTAAGTATGTTCCTCCTAAGTCGGGCTAGTCTAGGTTTTCATCAGTTTTGAGACCTGCGACACCCTTTTATGAAACTCAGGTAATTTTGAAAGATTATAGCATAGATATTGGTTTGATTGTGCATATGAGTATTTTACTTATGTTTGGGAGCTATGATAATGATTTCGTGTATATGATCTACTCTGATGTTAAGCTCTATTTGACGGTGGGTACGGGGACAGCGATACGTAACTCTCGGATCCCTTATCTGTTATGTTGTGTTTGATGCTATGTTATGCTAGGTAAATATGGGACGGCGATACGTAACGCCCAACTCACACTGGCTGCTTCTCTCGGATCACTTATCTGTTATGTTGTGTTTGATGCTATGTTATGCTAGGTAAATATGGGACGGCGATACGTAACGCCCAACTCACACTGGCTGCTTCTGTATTATGATAGGTGTGTACAGTGACGACGATACGTAATGCCTGACTCACCTTTATTGAGCATGGGAGACAGGGACGGTGATACATAACGCCTAGTATCACGACCCAACCCCGTGGACCGTGACTAGTGCTGGATTGGGGCACCTAGACATACCCACTAAGCTAGAGTCCAATAATAACTAACTAATTTACAAAAATTTCGACAGAGTTTCCTTTGTTTTATTAGCTACCCAAACCCTGCATACAGAAAATCCCAGCACACAATACATACATGTATATATATGAGGGCCGACAAGGTCACCACCGCAGCTAAACCACCCAACATACACAAGATACATACATAGACATACTAACTAACATATCCCACACGCACAGGCGTCCACAGACCTCTAACTATACCAACAGAATCAGAAGATGGGATAGGGCCCACGTCATACCCTCAAATGTACATAGATACAAATTAGAAAAATAAAGTATATATACCAAGAATTTGCTCCAAAACAAAAGAAGCTCTTCAAACGGTGGACAAAGATCCTAAGCTTGTGGCTCGCTACTCTGTACATCTGTACCTGCATGCATGAAATGCAACTCCTAAAGCAAAGGGCATCAGTACGAAATACGTACCGAATATGTAAAGCAGAATGTAAATCAGGGTAGTAACTGAAACAGAATCAGAGTCACGACCCAACCCTGTGGACTGTGACTAGTGCCTGATTGGGGCACCCAGACATACCCACTATAGACTTGCCCCTCTGCGCCTCTATTGTCCTTCTCATAGGCATTACTGTACCCAAAGTAATCTGCCAGATAGGAATCATCCTACTAACATAGGTTTAACGCATGGTCTAGGATCAGAAAGAAGAATAACATTCTAAATGTCCTGCAGGCTCTTGTTTATAGATGTGGTGGGGTTAAATTAGGTTTTATAATTGCCCTGCTGTCAGGTAGATTAGGTAGACCTGAGTTTGGATTTTCATTGTTTCTGTTTTTACATTAGTTTTAATTGTGTTGGCGCTGATGTCAGTATAAGTAACGCCAATCATACTAGTTGCCAACGAACTGTGTCTGCTAGCATTGTTACTTGGTGCTAAGGAGATTTTGGGGGGATACATAGATGATTTTGATAATTTCTTGTTTGTAAAGGTTTATGATTCAAGATATTTACCTGTGCTTGCTTTGATTAACTTAACGCTAATACATAGACTTGCTGTGTTATTGACCTCGTTGTTTCGCTTGTTGATTCTCTTCGCTTTTGGAAATGATACCGTTTGCCACTGCTCGTCTTTCCCTTGTTATTCCATGCCCTTCTCTGCTTTGGTTTGCATGTTCCCCTGCATGTTTGCATGTGTACTCCGTGTTTGTTTTATAGGTTCAGTACTTGGATTTTATGTGCAATTCGATATGTTATGCCCTAACACTCCACACTTGTTGCAAAAGATGTCAAGCCCCTCATATACAATATTTTATTTGTGATTTTTGATTAGAACTGCCTTTTTTACCGGGGCTTCCAACATGATTTCAACACAAATGCACACGTATCTTCCCCTCAATGCTTGTGAAGTACATATATCTATTTTTACTAACTTTCCCATGGTTTGACTAATCCTTGCCAAGACCTGGTGGTCATAGTACTCCGTTGGCAGTTCTGGCAATCATATCCAAATGGTATAGGAGTTTTCTCTAGCTTCCGAGGCGACGAAGTTCGGTGTCTATCTTCTTACTGAGATGAAGTAGCCATTGATGGACCAAGGGCCATCTGAAGAACATGCCTCAAATTTTCTTCCTTTAAGAATTTCGCAATATAATAATCATGGCTGAGATTAATAAGCATGATCTCTTTTGATAGCTTCCACAGGATCTTTAGCCATGCTTTTAGATATTGATGACTAATGTATTTTCCCCAACATTTCTATTAGTGCGAAGAAAATCCATGGCTTATAGATCCTTTCTTTTTCTTAAGTGGTAAGCGAGAAATTCCCCAGATACTCATTATTGTGTTGTTGGTCCAGGTCTTGCATTAATTCTGCATATTGGTAAATACCAATATCCATCTGATCCTTTGAATTTTTATCACTGAAATCTCTGATTCGTGTGATCCTATCCTATTAAGTGGATAGGTTGTAGTAAGGATGATTTTGAATGAAGCCTTTTTGTCTTCCTTACTTTTGATTGGTTCTTCTAGATTGTCCATTTGCATTTCATCATTGCATTGGCTAGACGGACTGACATTGTTGTGTGACTCTGCATTGAATAGTTGGGCTTGTGTTTTTCATCGGTCTCAATGTTACTGATGCGTCATCCCAATGCATCAATTGATGTTTTCCCTCTATCAGGTAGATCAGATGGGTCGGGGAGGGTATCATGTAGTTTTCCTTGCTGAGAGAAAGAGAATGACATTTTTAGTGGGATAAAGGTTGGTTTAATCATGAGATTTGATTTTTCCAGCGAGGTTTCGCCGGTTCTACTAGAGAGCCCTTTTATTCCCCTTTTACTTGTGTTACTATCCACTGCACCATCTGTATTGAGTTTAAATTTTGCATTAGGCGATTTCCATTTCAAGTAGGATAGTACCTTTTGAGTTTGTGGAGGATGTGTGAAAAAAAACTTAAAAAAAGAAGTCCTATATTGGCAAAACATAGGAAAGATGATGGGTACCTAAGTAAGAAGGTCTTATCTACTAGTGGCTCATTTTAAAGTTGTATGAACGTAAGCCCAAAGCAGATAATATCCTTAGTGGGTTGGGCTGTTACAAATGGTATCAGATCCACTCCTATGTTAGCCTTGCTGCTGTGAGTTAGAATTCAACTAAGTTTAGGCAAATCTTGGTAAGGTGGGACAAACCTCAGTGCTGAGTCTAGACAAATTACATGTGTGGTGGAGCAAACCTCAAAGAGGACACTAAGTTCATAGAGGGAGTGTATGTCAATACCCTTCTTAAGATAGGAATGTAACACCTCTCAATGTAACTCAGAAAGACCCTATGATGCATTTTTTTGAATATCATAAAATCCGTGCAAAATTTCATAAATCTGACTTGATATTCATATTCAGAGGGCAAAATTATGTAGGGAAATGGTTACCTACAAGGTATAGGTTGCCCGTGTCAAATAATAATTTTATTGATGAAATTTCACAAAGCAATAATTATTTACGACATGGCCGCGACGTGGACCTGTCGTGGCTTAGTTCAAAGATTTCGAAAAACCTTCATTTTCACTCAAGGGAAATTGGGTAATAACCTAATGCCTATATAGACAAGAATTTCATGTTTCTCAGTCATTTTATGCCCTAGAACTCAAAAAAAATACTCTAAAGATCCTTTTCAATCTCCTTAAATCTTCCATTCAGTCTCAAGTTTTATTTCAAGAACTCTTGTTAGAATTCAAGAATCCAAGTGAAGCCCAAATCATCTCCAATTACCTTTCAAGAAAATGTCAAGTTTAAGGTATATGGATCTTTCATCCATGGGTTCTTCCACCTATGGAGCCCTAAAACTATTTTTATCAAATTTCTTGATCGTAATAAATAATTCTTTATGGGTATTTTCTATTATCACTCCATTGCATGAAATATGTTGAAAATTGTTCGTTATTTTTTATTAATGCATGGGTTCCTAATAATGATTGAGATTATGATATGATTATTACATTAAGGCCTTGTAAGCTATGACATCTTGAAAGATTTGAAAATATTATAAATTTTTGAATGATTTTTATGACACCCAAGTTGGGGTTTTGCAAATATATTAGTGGATTGTTTTGAGTGATTCTTAAATGACTTTATTTTTACTCATCTCATATTTTATAGTTGGAATTGCATGATTTAAAGGTTAAATACATATACCCACCATGTTTTGACTAAGTTATGTGGAAAATCTCTTATGTGATGAAGGCTTTATGGTAGGACATGTGAATTATGAATGTTGTTAATGTTGACAGGACATTAAGCATGCTATGAGTTCATAAGAATGTTATAAATGTTATGAATGATATGAATCCCTTTATTTGATATTATGATGTGATGGTTAGATGAGCTAGTTTATGATATTCAAAGCTAAAATGTTATGATACTATAAGATACTATGAAGTTGAGGATTGTATGAGATGAATTTCATGATTCATGCCTATGATTATTGCATCAAAGTTTACTTAGCACCGAGTAGACCTTGGGGTATATATGGAAGTTCCCCATTAGAAGAGGCGTGAGACCGTAAGTACAATATTGTCCCATAACCATGTGCCACTGTAGGAAATAGGAATCACCCACTAGTAGAGGTTGATTTCTAGATCAATAGATAGTAGAGATTTCTCAATAGCAAGGCTTTTGTGGATTAACTTTGGCATCTTAAGAGGTTGCCTTGGTAATTGATTTCTCCTTTCTTCTGATGTATGGGAAACATCAGGACTCCATGGCTTAGCTCACATGGTTTATGTCGGTTAAAGGTTTCTCTCACTTATGTTCAAGTTCTCTTTATTTTTCCAAGAAGTCCCTTTATGACACATTAAATTGGTTCCTTTATGTTATGTTCAAAGGTTATTTAAAGTTCTTATAATTCATTGTTTCACAAGTTCAAATGGTACTTCCCCTACTGGTACATGATGATGTCTATAAGTGTGTAAGATGATCTCCATTATGATTACCAATGTTCCTTGCATAATAAAATAGTCTTTTATGTAAAGTGATGTATTGTTCACCTAAGAATGTTAATACTTCAATTATGTATGATATTGTGTATTTCTCACTAATTTAAGTTTATGTGACCTATCATGCATTCAAGCAAGGGTAAGTTTTTTATTTCTCATGTGTATTACCCCATGTTTTATGGTGAGAGTAAAAATTCTAAATGATCACTCATATGTATATTCCAAGTTTATATAACTTGTTTATTCTCGATTATGTTCATCTATGCATCCTACTATGTTCTTTCTAAAGTTGTCCTTTATATTTAAATAATATTTTCTTGATTACGGCTTACTAATGCCTTTGTAAATTTATCATTTTTTATCACAAGACTTAGCATGAATCACTTCATTATTTATTTCCATGTCATACATTGCATACCTACATACTAGTACATTCCAAGTACTGGCACATACTTCTATGTCTGCATGATTTAATCATGTAGAGACTGACGTTCATGATATCCTCCACGTGGTTAGCTTTGGGTCTTTGAAAGAAGAGAGTTGGTGAGTCCTCTAGTTCGGGGACAATATCCGGTTACTATCTTACTTATGTTGAGACTTTACTCCACTTTACTTCCTAGTTTGAGGGTGAGCCTTGAACATATCTTGGCCCCCCGTCCAGTTCATGCTTAGAGGTGTTGTTGGATACTACGCTATGTACCTATAATTTGATGTTGAGATTTCATGGAAACTTATACCTCAGACCCTATCCCTTGTGTGATACTATTTGGGTCTATTGATAGTGATGGAAAGTTATGAAAGTCCTAAGTCCCTATTTCCCCATAGCTTGAGTCCTATTTACCCTCCCCTTAGTACTTGCTTGTTATGTGATTCATGCAAATCCCTTTCCGACCCTAGGCTTGGGTCGTGACAAAGAAGTCCCACATTTGGCAAAACACAATAGAGATGTTGAATATATAAGTAAGTAGACCTACCTACAATGACTCATTTTAAAATTGTGTGAGCTTGGGCCCAAGGTGGGTAATATTACTAGCAGGCTACACTATTACAATGGGTCATTAGGCTGAAGTACTCCAGTGCACAGCTAAGGAGAGCTTTGTAGTTATGCTAACTCTTTTTTTTGTTGTTGTGGTAATTGTCATTCCCAACTAACCATATATTCCAGAGGTAGAAGGGTAGGATTTTTTGCTTACACTTGGATTTTCATTTCTCAAGTCTTCTAGCCAGTGTGATTCCTAATTCCTAGTGATCCTACTTATTAATTCGATCAAAATCAATGGGCCCCATAAATCACTCATAATTAGATAGATGAGAAAGATATGTCGTATTTTTTTAACAAGGAAACTAAGAAAATAACTGAAAAAGACTTTGAGAAAAAAAAATATTGCAGTGTTGTCAAAGAGAATTATTTTATTAATAATTCACAAACATACATTTATATCTATAATTTCTAACTAAAAACAAAAAAACATACTTCAAAACTTATCCAATAAAATTCAAGTAAAATCAGAAAGAAACTAGTACAAAATTCAAGCCACATAGGACTTTAATAAAATGATTTTAAAAATTCTAAAACTTAATTACTGAATTTCTGTAAAAGAAATCTTTTAAAGAAAATGTAGGTAGTTATTTTATTTCTGTAATATCCTGAGGCATATCTTCAATACTCCTCATTGGATCAGGAATTATAGATTGTAGTCTCATTTGAAATTGACCTCAGGAATAAATCTGCCAATTCATCTTTTGCCTTGCGAAGGCTTGTGTACATCTTATGTTGTATTAAATAAGAAGTTCTTTTACTTCTCATTTCAACTTATATAATTTCCTTCTTATTGGAATCAAAGATTCGACATATTTGTCTCCAAAAAATATTATAAATACATTTTTCATTAGCTGGCCAACATTCAATAAATTTTTATCAATATCAGATACATAAAGAACATCTAAAATTATTGTTGTACCTGAACTTGAATTGATTGCAATAGATCTTTTCCCTTTTGCAAGAATACAATCACCATTTTCAATTCTGACTTTCTTACTTTCCATAGGCGTAACCTCTTTAAAAAGATTTCTGTCAAATGTCATGTGATTTGTACAACCACTATCAATCATCCAAAAATCAGATTTTTTCAATGCACAAGTAGGTTGTCATAAATAAGTGGTCTTCTTCTTCAGTGGTGACTTGGACAATTGTTTCATCTTTTTGAAAATTTTATTGCAAATCACAACTTCATGACCAAGTTGTTCGCAAATCTTGCATTGTGCATCTGTTCTCTTCCAACATTTATATGTAGAATGTCCATTTTTGCCACAGTGTTGACAAGATGGGTAATATTTCAAGAATTTACGCTTGCTTTGAGTTTTGTGACTGGCTAATGCTCCTTCAATCATGTCATCTTGCCTCATAAGCCTCCTTTGCTCTTATGCCTGCAATGTGTTTAATAATTTTGTGAAGGTAATCTTGGACAAATCTTTTGTGTTTTCCAAGGTAGTTATAGATACTTTCCTTACCCAACATCACCTTACCCTATGCCTTACCCTCCTTACCAAACATATACTCCTTACCAAGCTCCTCTTCCACAATACCAACAACCCACATATCCTATCTATAACACTCAACCAACATACTATCAAACCACTCCACCATCACCACTATCTCCTCAACAACCAAATTACAGAAACCATTCCAACTTTTATAAAAGACCCACCAAAATCCTACACTCCTCTAGTTAAACCTATTGCTCAACTCTATGAAAGACTTAAAGGAGCCAGTTATATCACACCAATCCCCACTTTACTCGTAGATACCCAAGCCAAATGGTATGATCCCAACAAGTTGTGCGCCTATCATTTTGAAATGAAAGGACATACTACACAGGTCTGTCAATCCCTGCGAGACATGATCCAAAAACTCATAGACACCAAGACTATCCAACTCAAAGAACCTACGGCCAATGTGTCTAATAACCCACTTCCCAATCATCAGGTGAACATGCTAGAAGTCGATGAATCAGTAAATTTAGAAGGATCCATATAGTCGGTATAGCAAGATGAGTTAGTTGTTGTGATAACTCCTTTTGTGGTACAAGGACGCAAACTGTTCAAGTTAGAAGTTGCTGCCTCTAAGCCTCTTTTTATAGCCATAAGAGCTCCTTAAGCAAGCTTTGACACTCACGTCATTCCTTGGAGCTATGACAAAGAAAAGAAAAAAGTAGAAGAAGTTGATGTTTCCCAAGGGGTAACCCACTCAGGAAGGATATATACTTCAAAATGTATGACTCAAGGAAGCTCTAGCAAGACCAAGCCTCATGTCATAGAAGTAGAGGAGAGCAGTGTGTGGAAGAAAATACAAGCCAAAGAGTAATATGTCACTGAGCAGTTGAGTAAGGTACCGACTCAAATTTCCATCTTGTCTTTCTTATAGACCTCAAAACTTTACCAGAAGGCCTTGATGAAAGTGTTGAATGAGGCATATATTCCATCCAACATTATCGAAGGAGAAATGACACACATGGTTGGCCAAGCATTCGAGGCATACAAGATATCATTCCATGAGGATGAACTCCTGCCTAAAGGGACCATCCATAATCGATCTCTTTACACCACCACCAGTACCAAAATAGAGTGATTACCAAGGCTCTAGTTGACCCTAGTTCCGAATTGAATATTGGTCCACTTGGTACTATAACAAGGTTAGATGTGGATCTGGCAAGGATTCAAAACTCATAGGATGAATGTGAAGGCCTTCGATGACTCCCATAGGGATATTATAGGAGAGATCACCCTGGATATGACTATCGGTCCCATAACCTTCCCCATTGCATTCCAAGTGATGGACATTTCTGCTTCTTACAATCTATTGCTTGGACACTCGTGGGTTCGCATAGCTGGAGTTGTACTATACACCCTCCATCAATTCCTAAAGTTTAAATAGGAGCAGAAAAAGGTAGTGGTGCACGGTGAGAAAGGGCATCCCATCTACACTGTTGAAGGGCAAGGTCATATGAACGGGGAAATGTTCCACACTGTGGAATTAGTAGAAGATATTGAGCCAAAGCCATGGTATAGCCAAAAGATTTTGAGCATGCTACTATGGTCAGGTTACAAACCAGGCAAGGGGCTAGGGGCTAGGGGTTAGACTTCAAGGTATGCTCGAGCCAATCTCTCTGCATTTCAAAATTGACACCATTAGTTTAGGTTATGAAGGAGACGCGCCCATAAGAACAGGGCCATTAGACTTTGAGCTACAACATCCTCTGCCATTATTATGTCAAAACTTTCCAATCCACTGGTTTCCTCGAAAATGGTCTGGATGAAGAAAAAGATTCACTAGAAAGTGTAAGGAA
Source organism: Solanum virginianum (assembly GCA_000787875.1). NCBI lineage: Eukaryota > Viridiplantae > Streptophyta > Magnoliopsida > Solanales > Solanaceae > Solanum > Solanum virginianum. The sequence goes on from DF358612.1 coordinate 15,001, forward strand.
TTTATTCATAAAGGAGGATATTCTTTTTAGGGCCAAAGAAGATTTGACATAAGAAGAAGATGAGCGTGGTGCTAAATTCAGATTATGAGCCAAGAAAGGGTCTAGGAGCCAAACTACAAGGAATCACCGAGCCCATAAAGTCTTTATGCCATTCAACCTCTTTTGGTCTAGGATATGCTTATACTGTGGAAGAAATATCTTGACTGGGAACAACTTCTAGTTGGGAGCTATTATCCTCTACCAAGTCTCTTACTACCCTTGCACCAAATTTTTCAATATGTTGGGTTCATAAATGATGATACTGCAGACTTGTTGAATGGGATACAAGGTTTGTCCCTATTTGAGCTCGAAAAAGGAAGCTGCAATGTCATAATCGACGAGGAGGAGAAGAAAGCCCTAATACAGAGAAAGGCCATAGAGACCATCACTAGCAGTTGGACTATCACCCCATCTAGACCACGTCGGGCATTTGGGTACCGATGGAAAATTATCACTTTCCTTTATGTTTTTCCAAATAAAGACTTTGTCATTTTATGTTTTTCAAAATAAAGACTTTGTCGTTTCACTTTAATGTTTTGCATATTAATAAACCCGAAGTATGGTTATACCTTTCGAAATAATAAAATTCTCATCTACTTATTAGTGATGTTATTTTATTTTACTTTGTTATTTCTTTCAAAAGAATTACTTTAATAATGTTGAATCTGAGACTGTGGCACATAATGAGACTGCACAACATAACATAATTGAGATAAAGGTAGTAGATGAAGAGTATAAAGAAGTTGCAAGAAAGATTGAGGAATTTGAGGGAAAACCTAAAGCAAATCTAGAAGAAACAAAAGTGGTAAATCTGGGTGATTCTGAAATGGTTCAAGAAACATGAATCAGCATTTACATGTCTGAGGAAAAAAAAGAGACTACATCCAATTCCTGAAAAAGAACAAGGATGTCTTTGTTTTATCCTATGCTGATATGACAGCGTTGAGAACTTCAATAGTAGTCTATCGATTGCCTACTGATCCCTCCTGTCCACTGGTGAAACAGAAGCTTAGAAAATATAAGCCTGATCTGAGTTTGAAAATCAAGGAAGAAGTATCAAATCAATTCAAAGACGAAATTCTTCAAATAAAAAAAATACCCAACTTGGGTCGCCAACATTTTGCTCATACCTAAGAAGGATGGTAAAGTTAGAGTCTGCGTGGATTATTGAGACCTCAACAAGGCTTTTCCCAAAGATGATTTCCCACTCCCAAACATACACATTCTGATAGACAACTGTGCTAAGAATGAAATATAATCATTTGTGAATTGCTTTGCTGGCTACCATCAAATCAAGATGTATGAGGATGATGCTGAGAAAACAACCTTCATTACACCTTGGGGTGTTTATAATTACAAGGTGATATCGTTTGAACTGAAAATATTGGGGCTACCTACATGAGAGCCATGACCACTTTATTCTATGACATGATCCATAAAGAAATTGAGGTCTGTGTGGATGATGTCATCAAATCAAGTAAGGGATATGATCATTTGGTTGATCTTCAAAAATTCTTTGACAGGCTACCAAGATAGAACTTGAAGTTGAATCCTACAAAGTGTGCTTTTAGAGTTCCTGTCGGGAAGCTGTTAGGTTTTATTGTTAGTCATTGAGGTACAGAGCTGGATCCAACAAAAATCAAGGCTATCTATGATCTCGCTCCTCCGAAGAGCAAGAAGGAAGTGATGAATTTCTCAGGTAGACTCAACTACATCAGTCGTTTCATAGCCTAGTCCACTGTCATTTGTGAGCCAATCCTCAAGCTGCTGAAGCAAGACGCTGCAATCAAATGGACCCCAGAATGTCAAGAAAAATTTGACAAGATCATGGAATATTTGTCCAATCCTCTTGTACTGGTTCCTCCTAAGTTCGGTTGGCCTTTGCTACTATACTTGTCTATCATAGATAATGTTTTTGGGCATGATTTGGGACATCATGATGAAACGGGGAGGAAAGAGCAGGCAATCTACTACATGAGTAAGAAGTTTACATCATATAAAGCTTGATACTCCTTGCTTGAACACATTTGTTGTGCTTTGACCTTGGTGGCCCAAAAGTTGTGACATTATCTCTCAGCACATACGATATATTTTATCTCTAAGATGGATCCTTTGAAGTACATCTTTCAAAAGCCCATGCTCATAGTTAAATTGGCCAAGTGGAAAATATTGCTGAGTGAATTCGACATAGTCTATGTGACACAAAAAATGGTGAGGCACAAGCATTAGCTGATCATCTGGTACAAAATCCTATGGATGAAGAATATAAGCCTCTGAAGACTTACTTTCTTGATGAAGAAGTAACCTTCATATCTTCAAAGAATACAATGGTTGGAGGATGTTTTTTTACGGAGCTAAGAATCTCAATGGATCAGGCATCGGGGCTGTTTTGGTCTCACCAACAGGTCAACACTATCCTGCATCAGCAAAACTCAGGTTTCATTGCTCTAACAACATGGCTGAATAAGAGGCTTGCATCTTGGGTCTTCGATTAATAATCAATTTGGATGTCATAGAGATTTTGGTAATAGGGGATTCAAAGTTGTTGATTTGCTAGGTCCAAGGTGAGTGGGCGGCAAGAAATCAAAAGCTTCTACCATATTTAGACTGCAAACAAAAACTCTGCAAAAGAGTCACCAAGATGGAATTTAAACACATTCCACGAATCTAGAATGAGTTTGCAAATACTTTGGCCACTTTATCTTCCATAATTCGGCACCCCGATCAAAATTACATTGATCCAATTCACATTCATATACATGAGCAGCCTACATATTACTTTCATGTGGAAGAAGAAATGGACGAGAATCCATGGTACAAGGATATCTAAGGATACTTGAAGAGTGGTAGTTACCTAGAGGATGCAATAAAAGTCCAAAAACGCACAATTAGAAGGCAAGCAAATCAATTCTTTTTAAACAGAGAAATCCTATGTAGGAGAACTCCTAATTTAGGTTTGGTGAGGTGCATTGGAGCTAAGGAGGCATCCATACTTGTAGAGGAGATTCACGCAAGAACATCTGGTCCTCACATGAATGGCTTCACCCTTGCAAAGAAGATCCTCAGATCTAGTGATATTTTGTTTGTCACGCACCGGGAGGTATCCTAGACGTGACAAGCACTCGGAGACCACTGCTAGCACTCAAGAGGACCACCTAGTCTCTTTGCCATCGTCAATCAAATCGTCAGTGGAATAGAAGTAATAATAGAAACACAATTCTATTAGTGGGCTCAGTACTATCAATCTCAGTCTATTATAAGGAAATAAAATAAATAACAAAAGCCTCAATATAAGGAAAGAAAGATGGAAAAGAACCCCAACATCAACATCAACATCTATGTCTATGAAGCCTCTATACTATAGTCTGAGATGATACCATGGCATGCCATAGCTACCAAACATCAAGTAAACACTATCAAATCAAGAAAGTAAACATCCTCCGAATACAGGGGAGGACTCACCACTGTCTGGAATAGAGAGCTCTGAACCTCAATGATCGGGCTGCTAAAGTCCTTAGTCTACAGTATCTGCATCATAAAATGATGCAGCACTAGAGGGGCGTTAGTACATCGAATGTACTATATGTAAAATGGGCTAAAGTAAAAAGGAGACAATATAAAAGGAGACAATATACAATCCCTCATCAAACACTCACCTCACCTCAGAGTAAAGGACCAGACTCTATCACTTCACTATCCAACAAACATGGAGCAATCACATCACATCGGAGTCTTATAGTCATGAAACCTATCTGGGAGTTTCTATAACTGATAATAAGTACCTATGATTCAGTAGTGATACAACGAAGATATATCATTGTCACATCCATCCAGTACCTTGTCGGGGTAAAGGACGTGTCTATCAATGGATCCAAAAGTCTGTCAAGTCCTCTTTTGGGACAAAGGAAATCAATATTCTTTTTAGCTATTATAGTCATCAACATACTAACCTCAGGACTCAAACTAAGTCAAACATCACATTCAGACAATCAAGGCTCTAGACCTCCCCCTAAGTTCATTATTCAAGTATTTACAGAGAGAATTTGTAAGAGTTTAATCACAATCACATAAATATGTAGTATACAGTAAACTTTATGTATGATGATTATAAATTTAGGATATGAAAATATAGTTTAAAGACTGAAAACAAAAACCCAAGATAATATCCAATAATTCAAAGCAACTGTCCAAGAACTTTCAAGAATTCATAAATCAAGGCTTCTAGACATGATTTTTCCATCCTAACTCTACATTGGAACATGGAATAAAATTTTATGCTTTTAGGTAGCCTTTACATACCTGGGAATAGAGATTTCTTCAAGGAATTTGAAAACTCTTGAAACCGTTACTCTTTCTCTCATCTTCTTCTTTGCGTAAAAATTAAAAGACTTAGAAGATTTTTGGGCTTAAAACTCTTTTTGTATGAAATATACTCCAAAACATGACCTGGGGATATTTAAATATATCGGGAAGGATGAAATTTTCCTTCCCAAATTAAAGAAAAAACATCAGTTCTCCCATGCACTAGTGCACGACACGCACTAGTTTATTTATGCACTTTTTTGTGAAATTCTCAGTTTCGTCAAATGTTCGAAAAAAAAGTATGGTTCTGCGTCATGGAGGGGGCGCGGAAACCTCACTATTTTAGGCTTTCTTTTTAAAAAAATAATTCATATTTTTCATGTTAAAGTACAGTCGAGATGAGTTTTTGACTCAGTTTTTCGCACTAATCACAAATTCGGTCTCAAATTTCCTATCAGAGCTTGGGAAGACGTGTTGTGCACACGATATAGTTTAAGGGCATTTTAGTAATTTTATGGGGTATTACACCATCTCCCCTTAGAATCATTCATCCTCGAATAATGAGTAAAGGTCGAATGGGGACTCGAATTACCTTAGAACTCATCTCATTCCTCACTCGGGAACACTCGAACTCTCACTATCCATCATCTATCTATCTTTGTCTTAGACTGGGGAATAGGGTAAAGCAAGGCAACGACTTAATGAAAAGAAAAAATTTGAAATTATTTAGGATAAGAATAGTTTACCTCCAATATTATTTTTACTAGGCACGAATAGATGCGGATATTTGAGTTTCATTGCTTCCTCAGCTTCCCACGTGGCTTCCTCAACTAATTGATTCCTCTATAGGACTTTAACAGAGGCTATCTCTTTATTCCTCAGCTTACGAACCTGTCGGTCAAGAATCTAGACTGGAATTTCTTTGTATGACAAGCTATCCTTCACACCTATACTCTCCATAGGAATTGCTAAGACTAGACCCCTCAAACACTTCTTCAGTATAGATACGTGAAACACCGGGTGAACTCCATCAAGCTTGGAAGGCAAGTCTAGCTTGTAAGCAACCTTCTCAATCCTTCTTACAATCTGGTATGGCCCGATATAATGAGGACTCAGCTTCCCCTTCTTGCAAAATCTCATGACACCCTTTATGGGTGACACTTTCAAGTACACCCAATCATCTACCTCGAACTCTAAGTCTCTTCTTCTCACA
>DF358612.1:20634-45125 GCA_000787875.1 Solanum virginianum
TTATGCACAAATAGGATGTGGCTATCTTCAATCTTTCCCAAATGACTTTCACTTTCTCCATAAACTGGTGTATGAGGTCAGGCCCAATCAACTCAGCTTCACCCTCCTCAAACTAGCCAATCGAGGATCTATATCTCCTCCCAAATAATGCCTCATATAGGGCCATCTGAATGCTGGCATGATAGCTACTGTTATAGCAAACTCAATCAATGGTAAATGATCATCCTAGTTTCCTTTAAAGTCAATAACATATGCCCTCAACATATCCTCCAAAGTCTGAATAGTGCGCTCTGCCTGTCCGTCTGTCTGAGGGTGAAAAGCTGTACTCAAATTTACCTTCGTACCTAATCCCTTCGGGAAAGATCTCTAAAACTAAGAGGTGAATTGAGCTCCTCTATGTGAGATGATAGACAAGGGTACCCATGCAACCTCACAATCTCCCAAATGTAAAGTTGGACATACTCCTCAATCGTATAAGTTTATTTTACTGTCAAAATGTGGGTTGATTTAGTCATCCTGTCAATAATCACCCATATCAAATCATGTTGCTTTCTGGATCCTAGTAAGCTTGTAATAAAGTCCATGTTGATCACCTCCCATTTCCACTCTGGAATTTCAAAGTTCTGAGCTAACCCACATGGTTTCTGATGTTCAACCTTAACTTGTTGGCAATTGCGACACTTGGAAACAAATTCAGCAGTGTCTTTCTTCATCCCATTCCACAAATAGACTTCCCTTAAGTCGTGGTACATCTTGGTGGAACCAGGATGAATGGAATATCTCGTACTATGAGCTTCGACCATGATTCTATCTCGAACACCAACAATATCAGGCACGCACAATCTCCCTTGATATCTCAATACCCCATTTCCCCTTTAGAGAAAACCATCACTTTCTGCTTGTGAACTGTTTCTTTCAACTGGAGTAAGACAGAATCTTGGTCTTCCTTTTCCTTCACCTCTGACACTAAGGATGAGGCAGGACCATTCTGAACATTGACCCCACCTTCGTTGTTCTCCTCAAGATGCACTCCCAATCAAGCCAATCTGTGCACCTCCTTGGCTAACTCTCTCTTCCCCTCCTCCACATGGGCAGTTCTACCCATAGATATCCTGCTAAGAGCATCAACAACAATGTTAGCTTTACCTGGGTGGTAGAGGATGCTCATATCATAATCTTTGAGCAACTCAAGTTATCTCCTCTGCCCCAAGTTAAGCTCTTTCTGGTTGAAGATGTACTGTAGGCTCTTATCATCTGTGAATACATCAACATGTGCTCCATACAAGTAGTAGTATCATAGTTAAAGAGCAAACATCACTGCTGCTAATTTCAAGTGATGCCAGATTTTAAGTGCGAACACTACCGCTGTTAACTCAAGATCATGAGTCAGATAATTCTTCTCATAGAACTTAAGTTGTCTGGAAGCATAAGCTATCACCTTCCCCCTCTACATAAGTACACAACCCAATCATACTTTAGATATGTCACAGTATATCACGAAGTCGCCCGTCCCATCTGGTAAGATCAGCACTGGTGCTGTAGTCAATCTAGTCTTCAACTCCTGAAAATTCTTTTCACATGCCTCAGACCACTAAAACTTGGTCTTCTTCTTGGTCAGCTTAGGTAACAGTACTGACAGAGAAGAGAAGCCTTCAACAAATCTGTGATAGTACTCGGGCAACCCCAAGAAACTTCTTATTTTTGTTGGAGAAGTGGGTCTTGGTCAGTTCTTAACCACCTTAATCTTCTGAGTATCAACCCAAATGCTATCTCCCGAAACAACATGGCCTAAGAAAGCCACTAACTTGAGCCAAAACTCACACTTGGAGAATTTTGCATGATCTTTGAGTGTCTATAAAACCACTCTAAGGTGATTAGCATACTCTTCTTCATTCCTTGAATATACTAGGATGTCATCAATAAACACGATCACGAACATGTGAAGATATGGTCTGAATACCCTGTTCATCAAGTCCTTGAAAGCTGCAGGTGCTTTTGTCAACCCGAAGGACATGACCAAGAACTCAAAATGGCCATACCGGGTCCTAAAGGTTGTCTTAGGAATATTACTTTCCCTCACCTTCAACTGATGGTAACCCGATCCGAGGTCTATCTTGGAGAAAGAAGTAGCACCCTAAAGCTAGTCAAAGAGATCATCTATTATGGGAAGAGGATACTTATGCTTTACGGTAACCTTATCCAATTGATGGTAGTCTATACATATCCTCAAAGACCCATCTTTCTTATGCACAAATAGGATGTGAGCACCCCAAGGTGAGATACTAGGCCTTATGAAACCTTTCTCTAACAAGTCTTTCAATTGCTCTTTCAATTCTTTCAGCTCTTCGGGGGCCATTTTATAGGGTGGACTTGAGATAGGTTTGGACTCGGGAAGAACATCAATCCCAAAGTCAATCTCCCTATCAGGAGGGACTGTAGGATGATTACTAGGAAAGACCTCGGGAAACTCATTCACTATCGGGACTAACTCAAGAGTAAGAGACTCAACATCAGTAGACTTCACTCGCACGAGATGGTAAATACAACCCTTGGATACCAACTTTCTAGCTCTAAGGTAGGATATGAACTTACCCTTAGGGACAACAGAACTCCCTTTCTTCTCTAAGATAGTCTCATTAGGAAATTGGAACCTAACCTTCTATAGTCAACAGAAACATAACAGGCATGAAGCCAATCTATGCCCATTATTACATCGAAATCAATCATCTCCAACTCAACTAAATCAGCTAATATGTTTTTATGATAGATAGACACCACACAATACCTGTAAACTCTCTCAGCTAAGATAGACTCTCCAGTAGGGGTAGAGAAAGATAATGGCTCAAGCAAACACTCAGGAAAAATACCAAACTTTCTAGCCACATAAGGAGTTACAAAAGATAAGGTGGCACTAGGATCAATCAATACATAGAAATCATGAGTAAAGACATGAAGCGTACCCATAACAACATCTGTTACAGCCTTCTGCTCCTATCGGTTACCCATAGCACAAAGGTAGTTCATCCCGCCACCTGTACCTGTAGTAGTACCCCTCTACTAGTTACCAACTGGGGGTGCTATTAAAGACTAAGCTATACCACTCCCCTCACCTCGCCTCCTCTTCGGACACTCAAAACTGAAATGACTAGCCTGACCATATGAATAGCACACATCTTTACCAACATGACACTCACCCAGATGAAGCTTACCACACTTGCTGCAAAGTGGCTTTCCCCTTATACCTCGGGTCACACTGGCCTAAGATAGGACACCCGAGGTCCTGAAAATCTAATAAACCTAAGATTTCTAATCATACCTGGTTAGCCGCATACGCGCACTTACTGTAGATGGTGCGGGCTATGATGATCTCTTCTGAAAATAAAATTTATCACCTCTAGGATGTCTCTGTGGACTAGGCTCATGTCCCGCTGACTTCGCCCTGCTACTTAAATGCTCTTCTCTATCCCTCCTCTTATATAACTCTGTCTGCTGGGCATACACCACAAGTCCAGAGATATCCATACCAAGAATCAGCAAAACAACATTACACTCCCTATCCACATGTCTAGCCAAGCCAGACACAAACCTCCTCATCCTATGCCTCATATCCTTCACCATCTCTAGAAGCATACCTTGACAGTTTAATAAACTTAAGGCTATACTCCTGCATAGTCATCCCTCCTTGCTTCAAATTCACAAACTCATCCACCTTCGCCTCCCTCAACTCTTGAGGAAAGAAATGATCAAGGAAAGCAGCTTCAAACTCCTCCCACGCTACAGGCCCTGCATCCTCACCTCTACTCCCTTCCCACTAAGTGTACCACACATTAGCCACGTCCTTCAGCTGGTAGGATGCAAGCTCAACTCCCTCAAGCTCATCCACATACATAGCCCACAGAACATTATACATCTCATCAATAAAATTCTGCAGATCCTCCTACACCTTCGACCCCATATATACTGGCGAGTTCATCCTCAAAAAGCCCCTAAGACAAATCCCAGCTGAGGGCTCCTACGATCCAGAACTAGGAGCCTGAGAACCTTAGTTATTCCCCTGTGAAGCCACCAACTGAGTCAGAATGGTGATGGCTCCTCTGAATTCTGCCTAAGTAGTAGGAGCTAGCTGGGGCTGAGTAGGGGACGCCTGAGCAACCTCAGCAGTCCTAGCAGGGCATCCCCGTCTCCTCGTCTCAGTCTGCACCGAAGCCTCCAATTAGGTGTTCTCAGCAACAGGAGCTGGGGCATCTCTTTAAGCAACTGATCTCTTGGGCGGCATTTTCTATAAACAGAAAATGCACGAGTTAAAAGCAAGATTTCACAAGTTAACCTTATAGCACAATTTCAGATCATAGAAGAAGGGTAACACTTCCTAATGTCCTATAGCCTCTTACTTATGAAGTGTGGTGAAAAACACACCCATAAACAAGACTCTAATACATACGACTTCATAGACTCCCTAGGACACTCGAACTCTGGGCTCTGATACAAAGTTTCTCACGCCCCGAGAAAGTACCCTAGACATGAATGGCACTCCGAGACCATTGCTAACCCCCAAGAGGACCACCTAATCTCATTGCCATCGTCCAGTCAAATCATCAGCGGATGAAAATAAAGTAATAATAAAAACACAATTCTATCAATAGGCTCAACACTATCAATCTCAATCTATCATAGAAGAAATAGAATAGAAAACAAAAAGTCTCAACATAAAGAAAGGAAGAGGGAAAACAACCCCCAACATCAAACATCAACATCTACGTCTATGAAGCCTCTATACTATAGTCTAAGAAGGTACCATAACAGACCATGGCAACCAAACATCAAGTAAAAGAATATCAAATCAAAAGAAGATAAACATCCTCCGAATACAGGGGAGGACTCACCACTATCTAGAAATATGATGAGCTCTGAACCTCAACGATCGGGCTGCTAAAGTCATCAGTCTATCAGTATCTGCATCATAAAATGATGCAGTGCCAGAGAAGAGTTAGTACATGGAATGTACTCTATGTAAAATGGGCTAAAGAAAAAAAGGAAACAATATACAATCCCTCATCAAACACTCACCCTCACCTCAGAGTAAAGGACAAGACTCTATCACTTCACTATCTAACAAACATCAAACAATCACATCACATCGGAGTCCTATCATCATAAAACCTATCTGGGAGTTTCTATAACCGACAACCATTACCTATGAGCTAGTAGTGATACAACAAAGAGATATCATTGCCACATCCGTCCAGAACCTTACCGGGGTAAAGAACGAATCTGTCAATGGATCCAAAAGTCTGTCAAGTCCTCTTTTAAGACAAAGAAAACATCCGCTTTCACAGTCCAATCCTCTCCTACGCTGGCCACATAGTTAATAGGTACGAGTAGGACTCACTCTCACCCATTTCAGTGCTAATACCCCTCCCAGGACTCAACATAGCCATAAATCTATCAATCCATCAAGAACTTTCAATCACCCAACCTCTACGGGCAAGACTATCTTTTCAAAATTCAAGGGAATATATTCATTCAACTCTATCAATATTATTTTCAGCTATCATAGTCATCAACACACTCACCTAAGGACTCAAACTCAATCAAACATCACATTCAAACAATTAAGGCTCTAAACATCCCCCTAAGTTCATTATTCAAGTCTTTACAAAGAGAATTCGTAAGAGTTCAATCACAATCACATAATAATATATAGATATACAATAAACTTTAAGCATGATGATCATCAATTTAGGATACGAAAATATAGTTTAAAGACTGAAAACAAGAACTCAAAGATAATATCCAAGAATTCAAAGCAACTATCCAAGAACATTCAAGAATTCATAAATCAAGGCTTCTAGACATGATTTTTCCATCCTAACTCTCCATTGGCACATGATAGATAAATTCTATGCTTTTGGGTAGCCTTTACATACTTGAGAATGGAGATTTCTTCAAGGAATTGGAAAACTCTTGAAACCCTTACTCTTTCTCTCCTCTTCTTCTCTCTGACTTACGTAAAAATAAAAAGACTTAGAAGATTTTTGAATTTAAAACCCTTTTTGTACAAAATATACTTCAAAAACTGACCTGGGGATATTTAAATATATCGGGAAGGATGAAATATCCCTTCCTGAATTAAAGAAAAAAAATTAGTTCTCCCATGTACTAGTGCGCAACGTGCACTAGTGTATTTATGCACTTTTTCGCAAGATTCTCAGTTTCGTCAAATTTTTAAAAAAAACACAACATCATTTGTCGATTTGGGGTGCCTAAAACAATCGTCACTGATAATGGTGCCAATCTCCATAGCGATCTGATGAGGCAGGCTTGTGAATGATTTAAGATCAACCATCAAGATTCCACTATATATAGGCCCCAAATGAACGGAGCGGTAGAGGCTACAAATAAGAATATCAAAAGGATACTACGGAGAATGATCGATAATCACAGGCAATGGCATGAAAAAGCTACCATTCGCACTATTGGGGTATCGTACTACTATTCGAACTTCTACTAGAGCAACACCCTACTTCTAGATTTATGGTAACGAAGCCGAAATCCCTGTCGAGGTTGAGATACCATATTTAAGAATCATTCAAGAAGTAGAGTTAATGATGCTGAATGGGTACAAAAAAGGTTTGAACAATTAGGATTGATAGATGGAAGAAGGACCAATGCCATCTATCACTGATAACTTTACCAGAATAGAATGACCCGAGCATTCAACAAGAAGGTCAAGTCGAGGTACTTCTCGCCTAGACAATTAGTTTTGAAAAGAATCTTTCCAAATCAAGATGAGTCCAAGGGAATGTTCACACCAAACTGGCAAGGTCCGTACATGGTCCATCATGTCATGACAGGAGGAGCACTTATACTCGTAGAAATGGATGGTGAAACCTAGCCCAGACCTATCAATTCAGATGTTGTCAAGGGATATTACATTTAGATTTTATCTTATGCTCTTTATATTTGGAACTATGTCAGACCTAATTCCCATTTAAAAGGGATACGTAGGCTCTCCTATGGAGTTTAGTATTATCATAATAAAATATTTATTTTCCCCCTCAATCCTAAACTGGGGCAAAATTTTTTGAGATGGCCTCAAAAACTCTTTCAAGAGCATATCCCACCAGATACGATAATTGGGGTAGAATTTTTGAGACGATCAAAAATCCATGAAAAGTAGCACAAATCTCACAAAAAAAAGTCATAATCGGAGGATGCCTCCCCAATTGGATGTTGGATTAGTCTAAAAATGTTCCACTATCAAAGATTCAACACCATTTATAAATTATCAACTGCTTTGCCTTTAAAGTTTTTCACATTATTTACATATATATGTGTGTGTGTGTGTGTGTATATGTACTACCTTAAAAATTCAAATGCTATATATATGTGTGTGTGTGTGTGTGTGTGTATGTACTACCTTAAAAATTCAAATGCTATATATGTGTGTGTGTGTGTGTACTACCTTAAAAATTCAAATGCTATACCATTTTATCAAAGATGAAAGCCTGACAAGAGTCTAGATATCAGCAACTGATGGAGCATACTGGCCATGGTGAAGGGCAGATCAACCTTTCCCTATTATAAACTAACAATTTTTCTTTGAATGCAGAAAAGACAAACACACATTTCAACATTACTCGAACAATTGTCATTTCAATAAGAAAAAATATTACTCTACACTTCGCACTGCATTTGAGCCCGAGAATGACATTGCATTGGCTCGATAATTCTGCATCTGTATTTTGGCTCGAGATTTGCATTGCTTTGAGAATCTGTATTGTATGTGCACAAATTTGCATGATATCAATTTAAAAAATTACATATGCCCAAATTTTGCATAATATTTGCCCGAGATTTGCATTGCATGTCCCAAATTTGCATAGTATTTGCCTGGAAAACTGCATGTGCCTGAATTTTGCATAATCAAGGCCCAAGATTTGCATGACATTGCATTGGCCCGAGAATTTGCGTTGCATGTACACAAGTTTTGATGATATTAGCTCAAAAATTGCATGTGCCCAAATCTTTATAATATTGGCCTGAGAAATTGCATTGCCCTAAAATTTGCATTACATTATGTCCAAAAATTGCATTTTACATAATATTGGCCCAAAAAATTGCATGTGCCCTAAATTCGCATTGCATCACGCTTGAAAAAATTGCGTTTTACATTATATTGGCTTGAAAAATTGAATGTACCTTAAAATTTCCATTGCATTGTGCTCAAAAATCGTATTTTCCCCCAAAGATTTGAATGCATTGGCCAAACAAGATACGTGAAATATTACACCCCTAAGGCATCATAGTCCAAAGAAATCATTTTCATGGCCCGAGGAAATCATTTCATGGTTTAGGGATTTAGGCTTTATTTGTCATGCCCTAAAGGCGTCATGGTCCAGAGATGTTATTTTCATGACCTAAGGACACCATTTTATGGCCTAGGGATTAAATTTCTACTTATCATGCCTTTAAAGCATCATATCCAAAGGCATCATCCTCCATGGCTTACGAACACCATTTCATGGCCTAGAGACTTAACTTATGTTTATCATGATCCGAAGGTGTCATCGTCTAAAGGCATCATCTTTCATGGCCCACGAACATCATATCATGACCTGAGGATATAATTTACGATTAGCATGACCCAAGATATCATAACCTAAGACGTCATCTTATCGTTTTATAGCAAACTTCATGGTCTAAATGGAAATTTGTATCATGTTTATAATTAGTTCACTATTTAATAGGCGCATCCCAACTAGTTTATGTAGTGTTTTTTTAAAGTTATAGGTCGCAAAGTTCATGGAATTATTTACATGCCGCTTTTTTCACTCCACAGATACACCCCTATTCTTGTTATCGATTACAATGAATCTTTTTTTTTTCTTCGGTATTGTTTCTCCTACCCCTTATCCTCATTCCCCTATCAATACCTGAATTATCTTCATTACCACAATCTTTCCATCTCCAATAACTATCGCTCCCCTTCTAAGTCCCACAACGTTAATTTTATTTTTAGGAATTTTATTCGTTCCTAAATTCAAAACTACACACAGCCTGATTCTTGTATGATCAGAGATATGTAGGAAACTTGACATTGAAGTCTTGGCCGTAACATTTTTCATACCGTCTTTTGTTTATTTGGTCTTTCTGATATTACTTCATCGGTCGGACAAAATCGGCTACCTCGTCAACTTTTCTTGCTAAAAAATTCATCCTTCATTCTCGAACAAAGAAGGAGCAGCTGTTAACACCCAATTTTGACCTACCTATACCCATTTCAGATTGTCATTTAATTGAAATAGGTATTTTTGAAATTTTTTTAATAAATGCATCTATTTGAAATTTTGTCCAAATAATTGTATATTTTAAACATTCTTGATTTTCAAATTTTTCGTAAACCATTTCGTCTTTTTATTTTTTCTAAAAAAATTACCTTTATTGTTATTCTTATTTATTATTATTATTTAACTTTTATTATTATAATTATTTTAGTGAATATAATAGGAGTATTAATATTTATTATTATTATTATTATTATCAATATTGTATTTAAATGCAGTATATGTTTTTTAATTATTTTTATCAATTTATTTAATTTAAAATAATAATTTTAATAAGATTAACCTATTTACATAAGAATTTTCTTTACATAAAGACTATTATTAAAATACCGCATATTTACCTAAAGTGTATATTATATTTATTAATTGGATGACAATCTTTTCAATTTTATCCCAATTTGTTCAATTCGTAGCCTTTTAATCTAATTCATTTCGTTGTCGATCAAATTTTTCGCAATCTGTTTCAACTCTAGTAAAAACCTGCGCAATTACTTTCAATCCTAGCCTAAATTGGATCGATTTGTGACCCAATTTTAAAATTTTGGCTCAATTTCATGTTAATTTATTCTCATCCATTTGATAATCTTCGTCCGACGGTCCGAATTAATTCTTTAATCATTTCCTTTTCAATTACCTAATAGCCCATCACCCAATTCATTCTTCACTTTCCCCTTTTCAACGCCCCATCGCCGCACCTCCACCAGTGACCTCGGTTTTATTTTTTGGTTCTATTTGAGGACTAGACATTATGCCTTGTATTTCATTTGAGTATTCTATACATAGAGGCTTGTACATGTGAAACCAATCCTTGGGATGGTTGTAGTTTATATTCTTTTGCTTATCAATATTATTAAACTGTTATCTTTCGCTTTTGTTGTTATTATTAAGTTGTTTGGGTTTTTAGCTGACTTACCTTGGAGGGTTAGCTAAGGGTCATCACACTCAGATTTCTGGTCGTGACAATTTTGTATCAGAGCTCAGATTCATATGTCTCACATGTGTACAAGCCCAGTCTAGTAGAATCTTGAGGATTTGTATGGAGACGGTCGTTACTTATCTTTTAGAGGCTATGAAGACTATTAAGAAACTCTCTTTCGTTTCATTCTTATCAATTTATGCATGAGTTTTGTATAAGTGTTGAGTGTTATTATATCCTTTCGATAGACAGAACTGGAATAAAAAAAGGAAAGATTTTTTGTCAAATAATAATAATACAATATATTGGGGAATAACTTCTCTGATTTCCTTTTCAATCTTTTCTAGATTATGCTGCTGAAGATTCCATGTGGATAAGCCAAATCATATCGTTTTGTTGTCAATTGGAATGATAAAAAAAATGCTTGGATATTTTTATGTATAAACTCTTCCCACACCCTTATATATAGCTTCTTTCCAGTTAGATTTTTCATAACACCTCACTCTTCAAGAAAATACTAGCAAATTAAGCATTACAATTTTTTTTGAACTTCTTGAATATGGAAAGAGTGATGAAGTTGGGAGCAGAAAGTCCAGTGGTGATTTTCACCAAGAGTAACTGTCGCATATCTCATAGCATCGAAACCCTAAGACGTAGTTTTGGTGCAAACCCTACATTTATGAGCTTGATGAACATCCAAATGGGATGGAAATGGAGAAAGCATTGGGTGAATTAGGGTGTAAGCCTAGTGTGCCAGCAGTGTTCATTGGAAAGGAATTGGTTGGTGGTTTAATGAGATAATGAGCCTTAATTTTAAGGGCAATAAACTCAAGCAATTGCTCATAAGGGCTAATACTATTTGGGTATAAAACTATATATATATATATATATATATATATATATATATATATATATATATATATATATATATATATTTGGGAAGGAATTGGTTGGTGGTTCTAATGAGATAATGAGCCTTAATTTGAGGGGCAATAAGCTCAAGCAATTGCTTATTAGGGCTAATGCCATTTGGGTATAAACTATATATATATATACCTTTTATATGTGAGTTTAGAAAAATAGATAGCTAGCCAGTTATTGAATATTTAATCTACTGGTAGTTGTTTATTTTATCTTTTCTCCCATTAATTTATACTTTCTGTATTTGTAATGCTATTTGGGTATATATATATATATATATATATATATATATATATGTATGTATGTATGTATGTATGTATTTTTTATATGTGTGTTTAGAAAAATAAATAGGTATTTGTAATGCTATTTGGGTATATATATATATATATATATATATATATATATATGTATGTATGTATGTATGCATGTACCTTTTATATGTGAGTTTAGAAAAATAAATAGCTAGCCAGTTATTGAATATTTAATCTACTGGTAGTTGTTTATTTTATCTTTTCTCCCATTAATTTATACTTTCTGTATTTGTAAACTAATTTTGAGTAATAATATTAGCATCCCTGTGTTTCACATACTACATTTGTGCTTAGTTTCCAAATATCTAACAACTAGAAGGAGTGTGAACTTTGAAAAAGTTTCTCCAGAAGACTAGACTATTTGAATTGGCTAATTTTAACTTGTTAAAATAGTTTTGAACTCTTTTGTAGTATTTGCATATTGAACTCTTTTCTCTCAGACTATATATTAGATATTTTGAAGCAGTATTGTATTTTCTTTCGAGACAGTTGTATTCACCTTTCAGTACTGTTTTAGATGCTCTTGTACTCGTAACTCCAGCTTTTGGGAGATTTCTTATATCTTGTGAGTTTGTTTCCGCTTTATTTATCTTTCTTTAGTTGCAATCTATTTTGGGTCATGCCAGTGACAGTTAGAATAACGTAACATGAACGATGTGAAAGTATGGGATCGTGCATGTGAGATGTTTAAATACAATAAAATTCGGAATAACTGTATGAATGAAGTGGTTAGAATTACAAGTCGATTATCCCTTAAAAACTGAAAATTAGTTAAGGGTGGAAGGCAACTTGCAAACTCGATGGATAAAGTGTATAAAGAATTTCGAGGATTAATTCTGAGCTTTTGTTGAATTATGAAAAAATTGTTGTGTTCTGGTGTCTTAGGCCTCGCTTAAGCGAGAACTTGGTTGCTAAAGCGACCTCACTAACGCAAAGGGTCACTTTTGCAACCACGCTTTGCTAAGTTCTCCCTTTAGGTGTGTGTTGCTTAAGGAACAGTTTGTTGTTTTAGAGACATTAGAGACTTGATTCCAGGTCCCTGGTTTCGAGTTTTAGGCATTTTCTTCATATTTAAACTTTGAAACCTTGGCTTGGATGACTTTCACTTGGTTTTTTGAAGAGATTTTATTGAAATTTTTTTTTTTTGCAACTTTCCTCTTCAATACCTATTGATTATTTCTTGATTTTAACATCAAATTTGGAGTTTTCAATGGGAAAATTGAAAATTTTTCGTGGACTTGAATTTTTCATAAAAATGGTGATTATGAGCCCATTTTAGCTCCATTTTTTAATTAATTTTCACCAATGGATTCTGTCACGACCCAACCCCGTGGGTACTAGTGCCTGGTTGGGGCACCCAGACATACATACTAAGCCAAATTCCAAGTATAATACTAACTTATTTACGAAAATTTTGATAGAGTTTCCTTTGTTTCCTTGACTACCAGAAACCCTGCATACAGAAAAAAAATCCCAGCATACCATACATATATACATATATATTTATACGTGCGGGCCGACAAGGTCACTGCTGCGGTTAAACCGCTCAACATACACAATATACATACATGGTCATACAATATAACATATCCCATACCCACGTGCATCCACAGACCTCTATACAAACAGACTGAATCATAGGACGGGACAGGGCCCCGTCATACCCTCAAAAGTACCTAAATGCAAACTAAAGAGAATAAGTGTATATACAGCGGTTAAATGCATACTCAAAACATATCAAAGTACTTACTTTCCCGAATGTACAGTATACAAACTGAGGGATAACTGAACAAAAGTACAGAGATTAAGTGCATACCCAACAATATCCAACATGATTATTTTCAACATACGAAGCACGCATAACATCAGAAGGTTTCAAATCCCCGAAATCACCATCACGTAATACCAACATAGGGTAAGTGAGCCAGGGAAGATCGATGCACTCACAAGTCACAACTATAAATAAGGGTGATAGATCAACAAAGGTATAAGAGTTAAACATATATACAATTATTAGAAAATATTTCTTTATCCAAAATCTCAAACTGATGCATAACGTACAGGAATGATGGCGATCTCCAATCTCGCGCCATACTACCACCTCACACCAGAAAGTTCAAATCTCTGAAGTCTCCGACACAACTCACAATATAGGATAGGTGAGCCAAGGCTAACTGTGGCCCAGCACTCACATCGTAGGATAGGTGAGCCGAGGCGAACTATGGCCCAGCACTCACGTATCATAATACAAGAGGACATCATGCCGATAAGTGAGCCAAGGAGAACGAAGCCCAGCACTCACATGAGCCGGGGCGAACAAGGCCCAGCACTCACACGTCATAATGCCAACATATCCAAAACTCAGCTCCTTATGGCTCCAAACTAAGCAAAGCCGGCCTATGGGCAAACTGACCTGCCGTATCTAGCCTACTTCAGAATATATATATAGTATAATATGTACGATAATAACCTGCTCGAGAACCGGTGAACGAGGTTATAATAGGCACGAATAGAGTCGTGGGAATCAAATGCATAAAAAGTAATTATCATAAATCTAAAAGAGTGGTAAAACATTTACGTTCAAAAATACCATACTAACTGTTCACAATCACTATCATAGGTGTCAACATAAGTAAAATATTCACATGCAAGGACAAAGTCAAACCCGAGATCGAAGCAATAATTAGTATATGTTCTTACAATTTACAAACTCCAAAGACATATCACATGAATCTGGACATAGCATTTAAACTCAATAATACCGACAACTCTAATACTACTATTCACACTCATACTCTCCATATTCATACAGATTCCACGGACAACAAGGCAAACAATCCATGTTCCTAAGACTTATACCAGTAAGGCAACATCCTGGAAATGGAAACATGTAAACAAATTCTAACAAACTGATTTTTTAAGCATGCAGCATAGCCACATTGAGACATCTACTGGATATTGTTACAATTGATTGAACCAGTTTGTGTGTCCATTCATCTTAAATTCGCAATAACAATAATGAAGCAGCAATTGTCATAAGAAAAGATTGTAGGCTGTGCCAAGATTCTTATGTAGAAAGAAAGAGGTCCAGTGAAGCCCTTGGCTCTAGATTTTCCCAAATAACTCGTACGGTACTTGTATGAAAAAAGACTTCAAAATATCTTCACATAACAGACTTCAACTTATCCAGGCCACTAACTCTCAATTTCAGACTCACCTCTAAGTTACCCTTTGAAACTTATAATCACAGACAAACTAGTTAAAATTCTGACTACGATTCAATTCAAGTCCACATCAAATAAGCAGGGATGACTATATTAATCCATGATAAACTATGCCCCAATACAAACTCTTAGTGCATTGCATCAGGTAGCTAAAAGTATTATCCCGTTCTTGTTGAAGCTATCAGGTGGTTATCCCTTTTGATCCTGGTAAACTCTGTATTTCTAGTTGAAGATCAACAATATTTAGGTCCTCAATCATATCAAAGGACTCCCTCATCCCGATTGTTTTCCCATAACAATTTCTCTTTCATGAAAAATATCTAGCCACATCGAAATCACCGCAAACTGCCATGGACCTTCTATTAAACCTCCAATAGAGTCAACTCCTTTCCACACCATTCTCCTTTCCACAACAATTTGGAGCATATATTCCTATAACATAGCCTAAGAAATCCTGCACTTGTGATTCAAACTTACAAGAAAAGGTATATGTCCCTATTTCTAAAACCCCCCACTTTAGAACTTCACATCAAAAACTACTAAAATTTTCAATTCTTTAGATTCTTCGAACCTTGTATTCTTACATACGGCTACAACATCCTGGTGTCTTGCTTGTCTAGCAGTGACCACCTGTACTAAAAGTTCCCTATTACCGACTTCAGTGTCACCCAGGTACAAAACATAATCAATACAGTATGCGTGGTTCCCAGGAAATTGAAGAACTTTCTAGGAGGATAAAGCAATTACACAACTTAAAATTTTTAACAAGGAGTATAATTTAAACATGATCATCTAACTATAAAACAATTTTTTCATTAGGTCCAACAGGGATAGATATTGCAAAACTGTTGTGCCTCACAATTTTCAACTAAAAGGTCCAGTAAGTAAACATCATTTCAGCTTGTAACAGACTTGCCAGGGACTTTTTGTGCCTCACAATTTTCAACTAAAAGGTCCAGTAAGTAAACATCATTTCAGCTTGTAACAGACTTTCCAGGGATTTTACACAGCAAGAGTCACAAATATGGCTAACTTCTACAAGAATACTAAAAACAAACATCAGACATGTTTAAGTTCGAGTAGCAAAAGAAGAGGGATCTGTTAGAACTTATACCACTAGCTATGTTTGACTAAGTCATGCCATAGAGTAAAGTGCTTTACATACCTTTCTTTCTTCGTCAAACTATCCCTCACGTCAAGCCAATCCAACTTACTCTTTCGGACGCCCAATGTCTACAAAAATGACAATAGCGTTCATAATTAGTTATAATCCTTTACGAGCCTTAAATCTCAAGTTTTGCCCCTAATTTTATAAAAATTTCGCCAGCACTTCCCCTTAAACTAGACCACCCCAAGAATCCATCTCGACTCCAATTAATCAACAACAAAACAACAATAACCCAACAACTAACAATAAACCTTTCTAAGGCCATAACCTTACTAAATTCACTAAAGAACCTTATTTTTACCACAATTGCAAAACAGGGCAGTGTACCACTTATTTACATCTTTATCATATTCAAGGACTCCTATATACTCCAAGAACCATATTACATCGCCCAAACGTCAAGTGTACACTTTCAACGTTAAAACATAACATTTTATTACATATAAGGACCCCAACTCGACCCACTCCTCAAGTATCAATAAAAATAATTTCCCATACTTCTTTCACCCCACAAAGATCATTTTTATACCAACTAAACACAAACACATGATTTTAAAACAATATAACTTCATCCGATTACATACCCCCAATTTTAACCCTTAACCCCCAAAGTTCACAATTCACTTTAACAAGCAATCTTTCATTATTTTCTTTCAATTTAACATACACCAACACCCATACAAGCTTTAAATTTACCTAAAACAAGGTTAAAATCAACATACCTTATAAAGCCCTTTAAGGGATTCAAATCGCCAAATTTGTAAAATGAAGTATTTTCTTGGCCAACCAACGCTTCCACGCTACTTGGGCGACCCAATATACTAGGCTTGCAGCATCAAAATAATTGTAGAATCGAAAAATATGAATTTCCCCTCCTTTACTATAGCAACCCGTGGGTATGCTTCAACTATTCTTGGAACTCTTTTTTTTTTCTCTAAGTGTTTGGAGAGTTATAAGATCTTGTCTTGAAAGAATTAATGGGCTACACATATATATATTTACATCTCTTTGACCCCACCCCTCACACATGGTCCAATAGGATCTTAACACAATGGGGTAGGGGACAACTCTTTTAAATCTTAAGGACTCCAATTCTAGGAATTTGCACTTTGGTCCCCAAACTTTTCCTACGTAAACCAATTAAGGACAAACGAAAGTCCAATTAAGGACACATGATTCCTAACCTCCAAGTTTTAGAAACTCCACTTGAGTCCTCAAACTTTTTAAAAATGCACTTAAGTCCCAAAATTTCCAAAAATGCAATATTGGTCCCAAGTTTCATAATTGATCCAAAACACCAAAATACGGGTTCTAACATCCTCCCCCCTTAGGAACATTCATCCTAGAATGTTAACCCACCTTACGAACCACATGGACAACTTAAGGGAAATTCCCTTTCCCTTTTGCTCTTTAGCTTCCCTGGGGGAGGGGGCACGCTTAACTTCAAAGTTCTAATAGGGTCTGGTGCATTAGTGCTGACATGATCGCATCCGAGGATTTCCCATGTCATTCCCACTCGGTGTACTATTTCCAATTTAGCTGGTAGATCCAACTCATAAGCAACCTTAGCTATTCCACGAATAATCTGACACGGGTTACTATAATTCCCTTATTACTGAACCACATAACGCCTCCCTTCAAACCTTGCAAATTCACTTACTTCTTACACGGGTTACTATATTTCCCTTATTATTGAATCACATAACACCTTCCTTCAAACCTTGCAGATTCACTTACTATAGAATTTGCTCCTCCGGGTAGCCGGGGTCTTTCTTAGAAGCATATCAGAATCCAAAATAATATTGTCAGAAAGAGAATCATCCGACTAACACCGCTCTAATGAACGATCTAGGAAAAGTTTCCCTTATTTTCTTGACTACCAGAAACCCTGTATACAGAAAAAAAATCCCAGCATACCATACATATATACATATATATATACACGTGCAGGCCGACAAGGTCACCGCTGTGGTTAAACCGCCCAACATACACAATATACATACATGGTCATACAATCTGACATATCCCATACCCACACGCATCCACAGACCTCTATACAAACAGACTGAATCATAGGATGGGACAGGGCCCCGTCATACCCTCGAAAATACCTAAATGCAAACTAGAGAAAATAAGTGTATATATACCAAGTAGTTGCTCCGAAGCAAAGGAGCTCTTCAAATGGTAGACAGAAGTCCTAAGCTGGTGGCTCGCTACTCTGTACGTCTGTACCTGCGGGCATGAAACGCAGCCCCCGAAGAGAAGGGGGTCAGTACGAAATACGTACCGAATATGTAAAGCAGAAAGTACAGAGATATATATATATATATCAGGACAACCATTAAAACAAAAGTACAACGGTTAAACGCATACCCGAAACATATCAAAGTACCTACTTTCCAGAATGTACAGAATACGAACTGAGGGATAACTGAACAAAAGTACAGAGATTAAGTGCATACCCAAAAATATCCAACATGTTTATTTTCAACATACGAAGCACGCATAACATCAGAAGGTTTCAAATTTCCGAAATCACCATCACGTAATACCAACATAGGGTAAGTGAGCCAGGGAAGACCGCTGCACTCACAAGTCACAACTATAAATAAGAGTGATAGATCAACAAAGGTATAGGAGTCAAACGTATATGCAAACATCAGAAAATATTTCTTTATCCAAAATCTCAAACTGATGCATAACGTACAGGAATAATGGCGATCTCCAAACTCGCGCCATACTACCGCCTCACACCAGAAAGTACAAATCTCCGAAGTCTCCAACACAACTCACAAACATGGGATAAGTGAGCCGAGGTAAACTGTGGCCCAGAACTCACGACGTAGGATAGGTGAGCCGAGGTGAGTTGTGGCCCAGAACTCACATATCATAATACAGAGAGGATATCATCCCGATAAGTGAGCTTAGGTGAAAGAGGCCTAGCACTCATGTGAGCCAGGGAAACGAGGCCCAGTACTCACACGTCATAATGCCAACATATCCAAAGCTAGCTCCTTATGGCTCCAAACTAAGCAAAGTCGGCTTATGGGCAAACCAACCCGCCATATCCAGCCTATTTTGAAATATATATAGTATAATACACATGATAATAACCGGCCCGGAAACTGGTGAACGAAGTCATAATAGGCACGAATAGAGTCGTGGAAATCAAATACATAAAAAGTAATTATCATAAATCCGAAAGAATGGTAAAATATTTACGTTCAAAAATACCATACTAACTGTTCACAATCACTATCATAGGTGTTAACATAAGTAAAATATTCACAAGCAAGGATAAAGTCAAACCCGAGATCGAAGCAATGTTCTTACAATTTACAAACTCCAAAGACATATCACATGAATCTGGACATAGCATTTAAACTCAATAATACCGACAACTCTAGTACTACTATTCATACTCATACTCTCCATTTTCATACAGAGTTCATGAACAACAAAGCAAACAATCCATGTTTCTAAGACTTATACCAGTAAGGCCACATCCTGGGAATGGAAACATGTAAGCAAATTCTAACAAACTTATTTTTAAGCATGCAGCGTAGCCACCTTGAGACATCTACTGGATATTTTACAATTGATTGAACCAATTTGTGTGTCCATTCATCTTAAATTCGCTATAACAATAATGAAGCGGCAGTTGTTATAAGAAAAGGTTGTAGGCTGTGCCAAGATTCTTATGTAGAAAGAAAGAGGTCCAGTAAAGCCCTTGGCTCTAGATTTTACCAAATAACTCGTACGGTACTTGTATGAAAAAAGACTTCAAAATATCTTCACATAACAGACTTCAACTTATCCAGGCCACTAACTCTTAATTTCAGACTCACCTCTAAGTTACCCTTTGAAACTTATAATCATAGGCAAACTAGTTGAAATTCTGACTATGGTTCAATGCAAGTCCATATCAAATAAGCAGGGGCGACTATATTAATCCATGAACAACTATGCCCCAATACAAACTCTTAGTGCATTGCATCAGGTAGATAAAAGTATTAACCCATTCTTCTTGAAGCTATCAGGTGGTTATCCCTTTTGATCCCAGTAAACTCTGCATTTCTAGTTGAAGATCAACAATATTTAGGTCCTCAATCAAATCATAGGACTCCCCCATCCCGATTGTTTTCCTAAAACAATTTCTCTTTCCTGAAAAATATCTAGCCATATCGAAATCATCGCAAACTGCCATGGACCTTCTATTAAACCTCCGATAGAGTCAACTCCTTTCCACAACAATGTGGACCATATATTCCTATAACATGGCCTAAGAAATCCTGCACTTGTGATTCAAACTTACAAGTAAAGGTATATGTCCCTATTACTAAAACCCCCCACTTTAGAACTTCACATCAAAAGCTACTAAACTTTTCAATTCTTTAGATCCTCCGAACCTTGTAATCTTACATACTACTACAACATCCTGGTGTCTTGCTTGTCTAGCAGTGACCACCTGTACTAAAAGTTCCCTATTACCGACTTCAGTGTCACCCAGGTACACAGCATAATCAATATAGTACACGCGGTTCCCAGGAAATTGAAGAACTTTCTAGGAGGATAAAGCAATTACACAACTTAAAAATTTTACTAGAGTTCTAAAACCTTTTCTTTTATTTCATGTGCTTTAATTCTATATATCTTGAAAGAGCAAAGGAGCATGTTTGAACATAACATATCTTAACAAGGAATATAATTTAAACATGACCATCTAAATATAAAACAATTTTTCCATCAGGTCCAACAGGGATAGATATTGCAAACTGTTGTGCCTCATAATTTTCAACTAAAAGGTCGAGTAAGTAAACAACATTTCAGCTTGTAACAAACTTTCCAGGGATTTTACACAGCAAGAGTCACAAATATGGCTAATTTCTATAAGAGTACTAAAAACAAACATCAGACATGTTTAAGTTCGAGTAGCAAAAGAAGAGGGATCTGTTGGGTACTCACATGAGCCAGGGCGAACGAGGCCCAGCTCTTACATGTTATAATGCCAATATATCCAAAGCCCAGCTCCTTATAAGGGATATGTTGGAACTTATACCACTAGCTATGTTTGACTAAGTCATGCCATAGAGAAAGTGCTTTACATACCGTTCTTTCTTCGTCAAACTATCCCCAATGTCAAGCCAATCCAACTTACTCTACCGGACGCCCAATGTCTAAAAAAATCACAATAGCGTTCATAATTAGTTATAATCCTTTACGGGCCTTAAATCCCAAGTTTTGCCCCTCATTTTATAAAAATTTTGCCTAGCACTTCCCCTTAAACTGGACCACCCTGAGAATCCATCTCGGCTCCAATTAATCAACAACAACCCAACAACCAACAATAAACCTTTCTAAAGCCATAACCTCACTAAATTCACTATCGAACCTTATCTTTACCACAATTGCAAAATAGGGCTACGTACCATTTATTTACATCTTTATCACATTAAAGGACTCCTATATACTCCAAGAACCATATTACATCGCCCAAACGTCAAGTGTAAACTTTCAATGTTAAAACATAATATTTCATTACATATATGGATCCCAACTCGACCCACTCCTTAAGTATCCAAACAAACAATTTTTCATACTTCTTTCACCCCACAAAGATCATTTTTATACCAACTAAACACAAACACACGATTTTAAGACAATATAACTTCATCCACATACATACCCCCAATTTCAACCCTTAACCCCAAAGTTCACAATTCACTTTAACAAGCAATCTTTTATCATCTTCTTTCAATTTAACATACACCAACACCCATACAAGCTTTAAATTTACCTAAAACAAGGTTAAAATGAACATACCTTATAAACCCCTTTAAGGGATTTAAATCGCCAAATTCGTAAAACGAAGTGTTTTTTTGGCCAACCAACGCTTTTATGCTACTTAGGGGACCCAATATACTAGGTTTGTAGCATCAGAATAATTGTAGAATTGAAAAACATGAATTTCCCCTCCTTTACTGTAGCAACCCGTGGGTATGCTTCAACTATTCTTGGGACTCTTATTTTTTTTCTCTAAGTGTTTGGAGAGTTACAAGATCTTGTCTTAAAAGAATTAATGGGGTATACATGTATATATTTGCATTTCTTTGACCCCACCCCTCACACATGGTCCAATAGGATCTTAACACAATGGGGTGGGGGACAACTCTTTTAAATCTTAAGGACTCCAATTCTAGGAATTTGCACTTTGGTCCCCAAACTTTTCCTACGTAAATCAATTAAGGACATACGAAGGTCCAATGAAGGACACATGATTTCTAACCCCTAAGTTTTCTTTCCTACGTAAACCAATTAAGGACATACGAAAGTCCAATTACGGATACATGATTCCTAACCCCCAAGTTTTAGAAACTCTACTTGAGTCCTCAAACTTTTCAAAAATGCACTTAAGTCCCAAACTTTCCAAAAATGCAACATTGGTCCCAAGTTTCGTAATTTATCCAAAACACCACAATACGGATTCTAACAAATTCCTAATTACATGTGAACATTTTTATCTATGAAATTTGCAGATTTTAACCTCAATTATTTGTATTAAATTTTTGGACTATTTTGTTGTTTTTTTTTTCAAATTGCTTGATCTAGTATAATATGATTGCGAACTAATTTTAACTAGATTATGGTATGTTGGATTCGATTTGAAAGGAGAAGGCACACGTTGATTGATTGCTTGACTAATTCGAGGTAAGCTGATTTGTAAATCTTGTTGAGTTTTATTGAACTTGGTATTATCTGATAGAGGGTGAACTATCCATGGATTGACATAAGGGATGGTAATAATAGAGTTATAAGATAATGAGAGAAAACTTGACTTGTGACTTGATGTAGGACAATTGATCTTGCGTAAGTACTTGAGTATTGGTATTTGATGTTATTGGCTATTGTAATTGAGATGCTTGATTGAGTGGTGGCAATTTTCCATGTTTGGGAGTTGTATATTCCCTATATTGACTTCAATATTGATGAATGAATTGTACCATTGTTGAAAGTGTTTATTCTGATATTATAAGTGTGAAGTAGAAATGTATGTTGTATGAATTGATATTGTGCTAGAATTTATTGAGGAACATTTGTGGGGATAGTGACTCTTTGATGAGTAGTCTTGAATTGGGATGATAAACAAACTATGGAAAAACCTTAAGAAATAATGTGGTAGTGTTTATGAATAATTCAATCGGTGTCGATTTTATAGGTGAAGTAATACTAAAATTGAGTTGATGTGATCATTGAATGTATGGATAGTATGGACTCTTTGTATACTCTAATGCCCATATGAAGTGTGATTATGGGTTTTTATAGAAACATGTTGAAAGGAAATGGTTCCAAAAAAAAAAAGAAAACAAAAGAAAAAAAGAAGGAAAGTTAAAGAAAAATGGTTCCGGCTAGATATGAAAGATAAATGCTGAAGGAAAATAGTTTTCATAGATACATGATCTATGTGTGGCCCTCATGGGTTCCTGTCTGATTATATTGGCATGTGTGTATTGGAGGATATACATGCATCACGATTATTGATATTGCATTTTGTTTCTTGCATGTCATGGCATATCATTCCATATCATTTCTTGTTTTAAAAGTGTTAATTTATATTAAATGTGATAAGTTGATTGACTCTATTCTTGTAAATTATAGAGATTGACCTGTTGAGATGTTATGTACTGAGATTATGAATGTATATATCTATATTATGTGTATGTTGGCCTTCCTTGCATGCAAAGTTGTAGTTTTGGAGATATGTGATTGAGATAGAAGGAGTATTTGAGTTCCTTATTCTCTACCTGCGTTTGGATCCTCTTGTTAGGTACTACTGGTATTTGCCCTTGTTTTCTACACCTATGCTTAGCTTGTAAGCTTGGGTCCAGTTGACATTTGTATTTCCTTACGAATCGAACTTGTGATAGGTTGGAGGTAATTATCCATCCTTTCCAGCATAATCTCAAGACTGTTAGACCACTTTATTAGTTTTGTTTTATTCGAGAGACAACAACTATTAAGACTTGCATTACTGTCACGACCCAGCCCAGGGGCCGCGACTAGTGCCCGATTGGGGGCACCCAAACACAAACGCAAGCCAAATTATAACAAATGTATCATATTTTACAAAAATTTCGACAGAGTTTCCTTTATTTTTCTTACTAACCCAAATATCCTGCAAGCAGAAAATCCCAACAGACAGCATACACATATACATACGGGCCGACAAGGCCACCACGACGGGTAAAACCGCCCAACATAAATATCATACATATATAGTCATACAAACTAGTGCAACCCACACATACAGGCGTCCACAGACCTCTAAACCAACAAACAAAATCATAGAACGGGACAAGGCCCCATCGTACCCTCGAATGAACGTATACACAAAAATAGTAAACAAGTGTATATACCCAATGTAGGATCCAAAGCAAAGGGAGCACTTCAGACAACAGGTGGAAATCCTAAGCTAGTGGATCACTAACCTGTACGTCGATACCTGCAGACATGAAACGCAACCCCAGAAGAAAAGAGAGTCAGTACAAAATACGTACCAAATATGTAAAGCAGAATATACAGAATATAAATCAAAGTAGTAGTCAA